>VTPC01005766.1:33311-43810 GCA_011009095.1 Ignelater luminosus
ATTTTTAAATAAAAGTTTACACTGCAGTTCAAATTCTAATAAATGCGATTAAGTTATAAAAGCAGTTAGCCTGCTTGTTTTGCATATATAGTCGTATAAGAATCCTAATGAGTAAAATTTGCATACGCAAACTTCTCTTGAATAAATAAAAAACGTTAACGCGTGCCTTTTTAAAATATTCGTTCTTTGGTGTCCATTATGATACACGCATGGTGTCTAGTTTTCATAATCCCTCCAAAATTCAGATGAGATAATTTAATCCAATAGAGGTTGGACCTGAGTCTCATAAAACGTTTTACAAACACACTCTTATATTTACATAATAAGCCGAGTTTAAGCCGTAAGGGTTTATATATTCCCCCACTAGTTATTTGTGTTTGAAATTCACCTTGAGGGGATTATTTGTGCTCATATTGTTGGGTCTCAATCACGATTTTGTGTACACACATATAACAGAACCAATTCCTAAGAGCATTTCAAGATGAATTCACGTTACACCAAAATTGCTGTTGGCTCTCGATTTAGAAAGTATTATTTAAAATGAAGTATCATTTGAACAAAATTACACCTAAACCGTCGGGAAATTTTCTTCCTACAAATTGTCGAAACTTTTACGTGGTCGCTACGTTGATACAGCAAATAATTTTGTGGGGTTTGTTTATTTTTAGGGTAAGAAATCGGAGTTACGACATTAAAAGCACAAGGTCTAGATAATCTGTTGAAACTCGGTTTTGTATCTCATGGGAAATGAGCCCTTCTGATTTCCTTCGCGGTTTATTTTAAATTGTCAAATATTTGACATGTACTGTTCACAGAAAGACATTGGGGCGTTTGTGTGTTTGATTTGTAAGAAAACATGCGCACAGTGTGTTTTGTAATTTACATATTTATTATACGGAAAATAAAATCAAGGTGAAGAAAAACAGTAATTTATAACAGCAATTAAACTAAACAAACTTCTTGCAGGTTATATTAAAACTAATAAAATGGTTTTCAAGCAAAACCAGGTAGAAGTTTATGTTCTATTTCAGACAAGCCTTTACCGATAACGTTTTCAGCTTGCAAGGCATATTTTGCACGAGCGGAAAGTCGAGCTCAATTTCAGTGGATGTTTTAATTAGAATTGCAAATTCCTACCCGTTCCTTTAAATTTATTTGACATATAAATTTGTCGTTTTTCTTGATTTTGCACCACTTTGAAGCGAAATTTGTCTCTCGTAGAAACCATAATTTCCTGGCATGTTTTGTTTCTCTTTACTTTTTTTTTTGGTTAATTCTAAATCTGGCACATTCAAAATGTAAATCACTCCGTTATCTTAATTTTCATGAAAACTTATTTAATTATAGTTTGTTTAGTTTTCATTGCTGTAACTAGCATTGAAAAGGTAAGATTTCTATTTCTTCAAACGGTGATGTATTATTTTCGTATGCAAATTGAAATAAAAACCTCATTCCAGGATTTGATTGAAGAAATAGAAAGGGTATTTCAACCCTTGTCAAAGAAACTCTGAGAATTGAACAACAGGAGAAAAACTGGAAAGGCTTATCCAGGGTAGAGGATAAAATAAGAATATCGTCAAATTATTGATTTTCAGATCAATCACTTACCTATGGATATTTTATTAAAGAAGAAAATATAATGCGCAGAAAAAATAAAATTTTATTACGTTAAGCTTTCATATTTGGTTTATTATAATTTTTCTATTTTCCAAAAAGGTTTTTTTTGTTATGAATAACAAAGTAAGCAACTTGATATTCTTATTTACTTATTGGAAAAATTTCTGTGTTAACAATTGTAATTGAGTTCAAGTGAACTGTGTGGCTTTCTTTATAACTTTCAAATTGTGTGTTTATGTTTCATAAAAGTTGAAGTAGGTTGTTTCAAGAAAGTTATAAATTTTGTAACAAACAAATGTATATTTTCTTGGTAACTTCTCTATAATCAAGGGCAGGTAATAATTTTTTGTTGGCTTCTAAGTAAAATTTGTTTGTTTAATTAAAATCATTTTCTAGAAATAGATTTAATTCTTACAAATTCATAATTAAAATAAATAGGTAATAGGCTGTTAGTTACAGCAAATCAAAACCATCAGCATAAATTATACGCTTATCAATTCAACGATATTGTAGTAGCAATTCAGTAATTTATATCAAATGATATTGGTCGAGACAAAATTTGTTTTTCAGTGGATCTGCTCATTCTCTTTTACTCTAGTGGCTATATGCTATTCCCTCCTTTCTTAATTGAAAGTCTTTAAAAACTTCAAGATACTAATTGGAATTTGTGTGTTCAGCAACTGTCTAAAGCAACAAGCTGGTTATACATATACATTCAAGAGTTTCGTACCTGTAAGGCTTTAAACATTACAAGGTACAATCTTCTTTGACTAAATTCTTGAAAAAAAGCTTTTGTATATCGTCAGTGAACGTGCAATTTTTGGGCGTCATTTGATTGAAAATACCAAAGTCCACAGTATGTTGCGGCGTTGTATAATACTTTGTATTGGAATGCCCTTGAATATCGAGGGTACAAAACCTTGTATTCTCAAACAACTCAGAGTGGTTGAGGTTACGTGTTGCATAAGACTATCTGTATTTGAATAATACAAAAAATGGCGTAAATGCTATGTAATTTAAATGTATTTCGCTGAAATAATTTAAATTAGCAACCTTTTTTCGCATTGTTGTAATATTTTCATACCGGTATTTCAAATTATTTTACCCACTTTATTTGTAACTTCAAAATGTTACTCAAATTGCGTTTTCTGTATTGATTATCAATGCACAAAACTAATTAAATACTTAAACATTTTAATACGACGTTTTGTATCCCCTAGATGTTAAAGGATCGTGAAAGGTTCAAGAGAGAAGCTTCTGGTTGAACTAGCAATACTAAATCATGAAAAAAAAGGGCTGAGTCTGAAGTTGGTGAAAATGTTAATGAGATCCCCGAATTGTTATGTCAAAAAATAGCAGAACTGCAATCTATTGGAATTTAGTTACCAAAATGTTCTGATGAAAATGAGCTAGGCCATACTAATGAAAATGAGCTGGCTTACACTGTTAAAGAACCTGCCCTTAGTGAGCTCCTTAATGGTTATGGAAATGTCGATGCAACAAAAACCCAGAATGCTGTAAATACGCAGTACACAATTTTGATTTATTATGAACATTGAATGAATTCATGTTCTCACCAAATGACTTAAAAACATTTCAATTAATTTTGATTTAAATTTGCAGCTAATGAGAGTTATTACTGTTGGTCGTTTTTGATTAAATAACAGTCCATACTGCCCAAATCTAAATCAAAATGAGTTTTCTCTCAGTTTGTTATGAACATGAATCCACACAAATTTCCAAGACAATGATTTGGAAAACATTGATTGCAACGATGAAGATAGTCCAAGAAGCGTATTGTCTGATGAAGATTTTGTCACCGGGAGTAATGTGGATAATGAGTTTTCAGCTGAGAACGATTTAGATCCGAAAATCTCAGCAAACGAAAACGTTCAAACAAACACCACTGACAAAATCAAGCATAAATTATAGCAATATAAAGAGAAAGGAGCAGACAAAAAAGAGCAAGAATGTTTGGACTGGATGAAGATGGGAAGTATAAACTGATGGAAGATAGAAGGGAAAAGAAGATGAAAGGCCCATGTAATTCTGAGGCCTGGACAAGGTCAAAAGTAGGCCACCGCAACACACATTTTTGAGCACAATGGTAAACATTGTACCATCTAAGAAAAAAATAGAACGTTCTAGGCGAAACGGTACATTGGAATATTTTCTTAAGGTTAGTACAAATAGGAAAACAGTATGTAAGAAAATGTTTCTTCAAACTTTGGACAGTGGAAGAGTATGCTAATAGGAGCTATGGAATGAACGCTCCTGTAGAGAAATCATTAATGGAAGGAAAAAACAAAAGGAAGGCTACCAGGGAAAAAGCAGGGAGTATTCTAAGACAGTATTTATCTGAAGTTCCAAAAGTGGAATCGCACTATTGCAGCATTTTGTCAGCAAAACTGATATTTATCGTGAGGATGTACATTATTGTGAGAAGGAAGCAGAATGTCTTTTTAGGGTAGTACTCATGGAAGAAATGGAAAAGGCTAAGATTAGTATATTAAAACCAAGAAAAGACCAGTGCGACGTTTGCATTTTGCATAAGGTGGAAAATCTTTCTGATGAGGAGTACAATAAACATCAAAAACAAAAAGACGAAACCCGTGAAAGTAAACAGAAGGAAAAAGAAAAGGAGATAAATAATCTGAAAGAGATTGAACTAATTGTAGTTGTAGCTATCCCCAGTGTCACAGGCAAATGCTATCTACAATGGGAAATACTACAATTACACCTATGGTTCAATGCCCTTGTAAGCTAAATGGCACACAAATGTTTAACATACCAATCCGAAATAAACTCAGTTGAAACATTTACGTATTAGCGTTGTTGGTGCATTTCTAAACTCATGCAGAGATTATGTGTGTCGTTTTTATACTGTTAAAGAAACGTTTCTGTTTAATCTTTTAACTTTTATTGTTTATTTGCGTTTATTAATCGTTTCCATGGGATTTTTAACAATTGGAATCAAAAAGATCGAGACGTTTCTGCGAAACGATTCAAGTTGAATAAACAGTTATAATGCTTTAGGCCTTGAAACCAAGGCGTATAAATGCAAGCAGGATCAATGATGCCCGGTTAGTTATAAAATGAAATAAATATGAGTTAACTATGCAATTCAAGTTGAGATAAGGTCACTGAATTCTCAAAAACCTGAAACCAACGAAAAACTCTGTTTGCTGATGACAGAACAGACTTTTGTTTTCTTAGGTTAAAACTTGATTTATTGTGGTAAGACAAGTTCGAAGACCATTGAACTTTTAAAAAATAACCCGATGCTAATTTAAAATTGGCCGTTTAACTTATCTTTTGAGTCGTTTATTTTCAAACCCCGCCATCGCCATTTTTAGTTGGAATTGAGCTAAGTGGTGCTTCATGTTTGAAATTTTTAGTACTATTCAATGGTTAGGTCAGCTTTGTTCAAATCCCGCCAACTTCTAATAAAAACGGACGTCAAAGTTACAGATTAGTTTCAAAATCTAACATCTCTATTAGCAGTGAGATTCAGAATCTCCCCTCTCCAGTTTGACCAATCACAGCAGATCATAAGGAATTTAAATTTAATTTTGGTTCCCAGCCGTTAAACGCGCCGCCTACGTTTTGTGCGTTCGTGGACTTCTTGCGTTTAAATTACACGCCAAGACTATATCCCTTTTTAAATCAGCCAAATAAAGAGCTTGTATCTTTTAAACCTGTTAATATAGCACATACAGGACAAGTATATCAAAATTGCAGGCAACTGCCGAGTGCGGCTTGCTGATGTGTGGTCATTGACTATTAGTGCAAAACTTCCCGTGCCAACACCATATCTTTTCTAAACAAACAAATTCAAAAGAAACCGCGTATCCTTCACATATATTACTACAAATCAAAATAGAACTTATACAATAAACTACACATACCTGTCATGTGCAAACTAAAGTGGGTTTCTCCCAAAACTAGTAACGATGCTCAGACAAATTAAAGATCTTCGCCTTTTCACAAATGAATTAAACAAATACGCAAATGAAAGACTAGGAACAAACCTACCCACAGATGACTTGACAGACGAGCAAAACCCCTACAACACCATGACAGAACACACAAAGACGACACAAAAAACCACCCGACAAGAGTCAACAGAAATTGACGGCGTCAACACCGAAAATAGATTTGCCATACTACAAAAAAAAAACATGCAAGCGGATTACACCGCTGAGAGAACACCTAAAGAAAAACGAACTCGAATCCCTCCCATCATTTTAAAAAACATAGAACGTTGGACCACCTTGTCCAGCGAACTTAAGCGCCTAAATTTCAACTTTGTTAAAGCAAAAAACCTAAACAGCAGAGGACTACAGAAAACCCATCCACCTTCTCGATAAAGAAAAAGTGGAATTTTACACCTTATAACTCACTAACACAACAGATATCAAAAACGATCTTGAAGAAAAAAGAATTCTAAATAAACTCTATTATCAGAATCATCGTAGAAAAAGAGAACCGTCCCACCCCCTTAGTACATGTAAGCATCAAGAAGACCCCAGAAGCGTCAGGTATCTGGAACTTTGACTCTATTCTACATCTAAGAATCAAGACAGAAACATCCCGAAGAAAACCCACCATTACCACCCAATCCCATAGATGTCAAGGCTTCAGCCATTTCCAGAGGGGCTGCCATTTTCCCCCCGTTGCGTAAAGTGCGCCGGAGACCACCACACGGCCACTTGTACTAAATCAAAAGAACAGCCTGCAACATGTGCCAACTGCAGTGGGGGGTATCCTGCAAGTTACCAAGGATGTCCTAAATTCCCCAAAAAATCAACCCCTCAAAAGAAACTAGAACCGGCAATGGAGAATCAAAAACCGATCCAAGAAATTTCACCACCCAGCCTGCCACCCCTGACCAAATCATTCACCGAAGTAGTGAAAATCCCTTCTGTCAAAATCCATACAACACCCCAATGTAAACAGTCCAGCAAGGAAGACTCCTCACCTCTCCTTACGCAAATGCTAGGCAACGCCGCAAACACCAGACACCCCGGCACACCATCGCCATAGATGCCCTGCCGAATAAAGATATCACAGGTGTTTTCCTAAACTTGCTGCCTGAAATATTAACTATCCTGAAACACTAAGACATGACCAAGCCACCCAACATCTCATCGCTTAGCACCCCAAAACGACATACTGACGCTAAACGTCACTCACTCCTCGAAACAAAATAGGAAACTACAACATAGAGAAATCCCAAAAAGTTAAACGTACAAGACTTTGTTGCTGCTACTGTAAGCAACGGGCTAACAATTAGCTCCCCATAAACTTAACAACACGAACACTCTGACAGATAAAAGAGGTAAAAGTAAAACGTTAAATACTAGGTACTCCAAAACAGCAATGAGACAAAAGAAAAGAATAATTAAATAATTGTTTTTAATAAATTCTAGTAATTTGACTGCAAAAATACAAAAAAATTAGAAAAATGCATTGAAAAGTGTTCCCCCAAGCACGCCAGAAAACGTCCAAAAAGATGAAAATGAGCTAGGCCATACTAATGAAAATGAGCTGGCTTACACTGGGCTTAGTTTCACTTTAATAGCTACTCTTGCTTTGTGTTCGTAAAACTGACGTTAAATTAGGCTACTTCACAGTATGAAAGTATGCAATTCAAGGGCAAAGTATGAAGATGTTTTTTGTTGGTGTCTCTATTTATATGGAATTATTAATTGCGGCATATTTCTTATTAGCTACTAGGCTAAACAACCCTAGTAGCTGTAAAATGTAGTCATGATTTGAAAGCTTGCCCATGCACACGCTTAAGTAACTTTGATATCCAAAAATTCCATGGGGTGGTCTATTCATCAAAATGTAAAGTGTAACAAGATAACCTTATTATCAAACATACAACAAGTGAAAAGTGCAAGAGAAGGCGACCCAAAATGAAAGCAAGTCGAAGGAAGGATATACCTTTGAAATATGCATAAGGACAAGGTATTGTGATATAATTCCGGTTTGTATACCTGCTTTCTTAAACATTTTGGAATTGAAGAAAAGTACGGTCTAAGGTCCATAGCGACATTTTGCATAAGGTGGGGCTATAGTTCAAAAAACAAGAGGAGCGGGTAGGAAAAATCAGAATAGTGAAATTAGCATAGGACATCAGTTTACAAATTCATCGAGTCATTTCAAGCCACTGAGTCGCACTATAGCAGATCAAAGTCAGTGGAAAGACTGATCTAAACATTAAGATGATGTGGAAAATGTATAACAACACAAGTAAAAGAATCTTTTTTTACATTTCAGTTTAATACAAAATATAATATTGGTTTTGATAGTCCCAAAACTGACGCTTGCTTTTCTTGCATCCAACTCTAAAGAGTTCGAAAGGGAAACTGACCCTGAGAAGAAAAAACATCTTATAACCAGAAAGTGCATAAAGCCAAATCCAAAGCCTTTTATGAATTATCACGAACAAGCAGTGACAATATTTTGAGGATACCCTTTGATCGTCAGAATGTTATTGCCAAAGTTACCAGACCAAAAAGCTTACATAAGCAGTCAGTATAATTTTTATAATTTAACGTTTGTAACTGGTGATTTCAAAGCTCCATTAACTAAAAAAAAACGTCCATATTCACTTTTGGAATGAGTCAATACGTCCCAAAGGATCTAATGAACTAGCAAGAGCTTTGCACCGTAAGCTGAACAATTTTGATCTCATTGAAAAAAAAATGATCTGTTTGTATATGGTTGCCGTGGGCAAAATAAAAATTCCAACCTCATTTCTATGTGCAGCAAATGGTTGCAAACATTAAAGAAATAGAAACAGTTTTCTCAATGGTGGGACATTCCTTCATTCCTCCTGATCGCGGTTTTGCAAGAATTGAGAAAGTTATAAGCAAACAAAAAGAAATCGTTTATAGTCCTGATGATTATTCTCAAATTCTGCAAAAACATGGCACTTAAAATTGGGAGAAGTATCTGTCTTTGATTGTGAAAAGCCATTAAACCGTCAAATCATTGGCATTTTAAATTTAATACATCTAACACTGTATTGAAAGAAATATTGCAAATGGTCACTGCACGTGCACAACATTCAAAAACTAAACGTTTATTCTGTTTCCTAAAAATCAGACAGACTGGAGATGACAGGTTTTAGAAATAGACGACTTTTGGGTTAAAATCTAGATAAGATAATAATTTTGCAATTTCAGCTACGAAAAGAAGTTTTATAATACAAGTAAAGTGAAATGTGTCTTTGTAGAACGCAGTTCATGAGAGTGCATAGCTTTAGTAGAATCTTTATTCACCATTACCACAGTACGTGCAAATCTATTTGCAGAATATTTGCAACATCAACGGCCAAGCTAAAAAGGTCTTGAAAGTTTGTTTGAAAAGATTTTATTTATTATCCTGTTGGCTATCTTAAGACTTCCAGAACATCCAGATCGGAAAATAACAATTAAGATCAGAAGATTTAATAGTGGGTTTTTCAACGACTTTGAACATATTCAGATAGTGAGGTGTTTGGCTGTAAAATCAACCTTTGTAATTAGATAAAAACAAGGGATTTTCTTTTAGTTACTTTTGCGTGAATAATTTAATTTTCTTTAAATAAGAAATCGCTGGCCGGCCACAAAATTTGAATTATAAATATTGTATACCAGTATTAGAAGATAGCTGATCACCGTTTTATTTATTAGAATCTTATGAAATTATAAATTTTGTTTATTTTTGAGATTACATAATGTAAATCACATTTGTTAATGCCTAGTACCTAGTATCTGAGTGAATCAACGAAAATGCCAATCCATGGGCAATGCTATTGTTCAGTGGGGACGAGGCAAAGCAAGCCGCGCGCCAGATCGCCCAGATTCCCGACGACACTGATGATCTATATGGAATAAATGGATGAGGGAGGCACACGGACATCCAGCAAACCGCCGAACAGTGGCGGCGATGGATGTAATCAACGTGCAGGACGTAAGAAAAACAGTTCCTTCCAGAACGGTGTTGGTATTTGTGTAAACAGGGGTGAAGGAGTGTGTATATGATTGGTGTAATGATTTGTGGGTGTCTAGATGTGTTTGGTGCGTCGTGGAGTGATTTGCCTTCACCACTAGGGGAAACCTAGTATCTGTGAACAGTAGAAGTACTTTACGTTTAGAAGATTAATTAGATGTGCGAGGAAAATAAACAGAAATTATTATTTGGCACAGTGTGAATTCCTACTCAAGATTCCTTTATTATCAGCCTAACTTGTTACATACCAAAACAAAACTGTAAGACAAAACTGAGAGGACGTCATTAATGTAAAAGCGGCATCGCTCTGAATTGATTATTTATCTAAAATTACTTGTGGCCAGGAAACTAAATTTTATTTGTTTGAAGAGGCAAGATCAAAGCTCTGTACAAATTTTGCTGGTTAATGCTCAAAATTGAAGACTTACCGGAACGACTATTAATAAGGGAAGAGCATTCTGATGGTGTTTGTTTGTTATATCGAAATTAAAAGGAGAAATATTCGTTAGAGTTGAAAAGTCTGCAGACAAAAGAAACTTCTCAGTTCTACCTGATTTAATTTGACTCGATTTTTTGCACTTTGTGTAATTACATTTGGGTTGAAAGTCTGTGGTAGTTACACTGCTTTTATGTGTGGTTTCTTTCTTGCATTTAAGTTGATTGAAAGTGGCCCAACTTGATCTAGTATTTAGGTTCTTTAATAAGGTTAGTGAACAGCGAAGTCTGATTCGTTTTAATATTTGACTTTTTAAGATATTTAATGGAGAGATTTTTAATTATTTAGCTTTAACTAATAAAGAGTAAAGCTTGAACTTGAACCACAGCAAGTGGGAGGTTGGATGGCGTATTTAGCTTTTTACAAAGTTGATGGGGGG
>VTPC01005766.1:44210-66467 GCA_011009095.1 Ignelater luminosus
TGACGGCGTCAACACCGAAAATAGATTTGCCATACTACAAAAAAAAAACATGCAAGCGAATTACACCGCCGAGAGAACACCTAAAGAAAAACGAACTCGAATCCCTTCCATCATTTTAAAAAACAAAGAACGTTGGACCACCTTGTCCAGCAAACTTAAGCGCCTAAATTTCAACTTTGTTAAAGCAAAAAACCTAAATGACGGAATAAACCTTCAACCCAAGACAGCAGAGGACTACAGAAAACCCATCCACCTTCTGGATAAAGAAAAAATGGAATTTTACACCTACCAACTCACTAACATAACAGATATCAAAAACGATCTTGAAGAAAAAAGGATTCTAAATAAACTCTATTATCAGAATCATCGTAGAAAAAGAGAAGCGTCCCACCCCCTTAGTACATGTAAGCATCAAGAAGACCCCAGAAGCGTCAGGTATCTGGAACTTTGACTCCATTCTACATCTAAGAATCAAGACAGAAACATCCCGAAGAAAACCCACCATTACCACCCAATCCCATAGATGTCGAGGCTTCAACCATTCCCAGAGGGGTTGCCATTTTCCCCCCGTTGCGTAAAGTGCGCCGGAGACCACCACACGGTCACTTGCACTAAATCAAAAGAACAGCCTGCAACATGTGCCAACTGCAGTGGGGGGTATCCTGCAAGTTACCAAAGATGTCCTAAATTCCCCAAAAAATCAACCCCCCAAAAGAAACTAGAACCGGCAATGGAAAATCAAAAACCGATCCAAGAAATTTCACTACCCAGCCTGCCACCCCTGACCAAATCATTCACCGAAGTAGTCGAAATCCCTTCTGTCAAAATCCATACAACACCCCAATGTAAACAGTCCAGCAAGGAAGACTCCTCACCTCTCCTTACGCCGCAAACACCAGACACCCCGGCACGCCATCGCCATAGATGCCCTGTCGAATAAAGATATCACAGGTGTTTTCCTAAACTTGCTGCCTGAAATATTAACTATCCTGGAACACTAAGACATGACCAAGCCACCCAACATCTCATCGCGTAGCACCCCAAAACGACATACGGACGCTAAACGTCACCCACTCCTCGAAACAAAATAGGAAACTACAACATAGAGAAATTCCAAAAAGTTAAACGTACAAGACTTTGTTGCTGCCACTGTAAGCAACGGGCTAACAATTAACACCCCATAAACCCAACAACACGAACACTCTGACAGATAAAAGAGGTAAAAGTAAGACGTTAAATACTAGGTACTCCAAAACAGCAATGAGACAAAAGAAAAGAATAATTAAATAATTGTTTGTAATAAATTCTAGTAATTTGACTGCAAAAATACAAAAGAATTAGAAAAATGCATTGAAAAGTGTTCCCCCAAGCACGCCAGAAAACGTCCAAAAAATCCTAAAAGATGGAAAAAATAAATAAAACACAAGAAAGGTTAGTTTCACTTTAATAGCTACTCCTGTTTTGTATTCGTAAAACTGACGTTAAATTAGGCTACTTCACGGTATGAAAGTATGCAATTCAAGGGCAAAGTATGAAGATGTTTTTTGTTGGTGTCTCTATTTATATGGAATTATTAATTGCCGCATATTTCCTTTTAGCTAACAGGCTAAACAACCCTAAAAGCTGTAAAATGTAGTCATGATTTGAAAGCTTGCCCATGCACACGCCTAAGTAACTTTGATATTCAAAAATTCCATGGGGTGGTCTATTTATCAAAATGCAAAGTGCAACAAGATAACCTTATTATCAAACATACAACAAGTGAAGGCGACCCAAAATGAAAGCAAGTCGAAGAAAGGATATACCTTTGAAATATGCATAAGGACAAGGCATGGTGATATAATTCCGGTTTGTATATCTGCTTTTTTAAACATTTTGGAATTGAAGAAAAATACGGTCTAAGGTCCAAAGCGACATTTTGCATAAGGTGGGGCTATAGTTCAAAAAACAAGAGGAGCGGGTAGGAAAAATCAGAATAGTGAAATAAGCATAGGACATCAGTTCACAAATTCATCGAGTCATTTCAAGCCACTGAGTCGCACTATAGCAGATCGAAGTCAGTGGGAAGACTATACCTACCAGCTGATCTAAACATTAAGATGATGTGGAAAATGTATAACAACACAAGTAAAAGAATCTTTCTTTACATTTCAGTTTAATACAAAATATAATATTGGTTTTGGTAGTCCCAAAACTGACGCTTCCTTTTCTTGCATCCAACTCTAAAGAGTTCGAAAGGGAAACCGACCCTGAGAAGAAAAACATCTTATAACCAGAAAGTGCATAAAGCCAAATCCAAAGCCTTTTATGAATTATCACGAACAAGCAGTGACAATATTTTGAGGATACCCTTCGATCGTCAGAATGTTACTGCCAAAGTTACCAGACCAAAAAGCTTACATAAGCAGTCAGTATAATTTTTATAATTTAACGTTTGTAACTGGTGATTTCACAGCTCCATTAACTAAAAAAACGTCCATATTCACTTTTGGAATGAGTCCATACGTCCCAAAGGATCTAATGAAATAGCAAGAGCTTTGCACCGTAAGCTGAACAATTTTGATCTCATTGAAAAAAAGATGATCTGTTTGCATATGGTTGCCGTGGGCAAAATAAAAATTCCAACCTCATTTCTATGTGCAGTAAATGGTTGCAAACATTAAAGAAATAGAAACAGTCTTCTCAATGGTGGGACATTCCTTCATTCCTCCTGATCGCGGTTTTGCAAGAATTGAGAAAGTTGTAAGCAAACAAAAAGAAATCGTTTATAGTTCTGATGATTATTCTCAAATTCTGAAAAAACATGGCACTTTAAATTGGGAGAAGTATCTGTCTTTGATTGTGAAAAGCCATTAAACCGTCAAACTGTATTGAAAGAAATATTGCAGATGGTCACTGCACGTGCAAAACATTCGAAAACTAAACGTTTATTCTGTTTCCTAAAAAATCAGACAGACTGGAGATGACGGGTTTTAGACATAGACGACTTTTGGCTTAAAATCTAGATAATAATTTTGCAATTCCAGCTAGGAAAAGAAGTTTTATAGTACAAGTAAAGTGAAATGTGTCTTTGTAGAACGCAGTTCATGACAGTACATAGCTTTAGTAGAATCATTATTTACCATTACCACAGTACGTGCGAATCTATTTGCAAAATATTTGCAACATCAAGGACCAAGTTAAAAAGGTCTTGAAAGTTTGTTTGAAAAGATTTTATTTAATATCCTGTTGGCTATCTTAAGACTTCCAGAACATCCAGATCGGAAAATAACAATTAAGAAAAAGAAGATTTAATAGTGGGTTTTACAACGACTTTGAACTCATTCAGATAATGAAGTGTTTGGCTGTAAAATCAACCTTTATAATTAGATAAAAACAAGAGATTTTCTTTTAGTAACCTTTGCGTGAATAATCTAATTTTCTTTAAATAAGAAATCGCTGGCCGGCCACAAAGTTTGAATTATAAATATTGTATACCAGTATTAAAAGATAGCTGATCACAGTTTTACTTATTAGAATCTTATGCAATTATAAATTTTGTTTATTTTTGAGATTACATAATGTAAATTACATTTGTTAATGCCTAGTACATAGTATCTGAGTGAATCAACGAAAATGCCACCAAAGGTGGCCGCTATTTAGAGGATCTAACCTCTGTGTAGCAGGGTGATGGGTAATAATAAGGCACCAAGCAATCCCCCACGGCAGTCCCGGCGACACTGATGATCTATATGGAATAAATAGCCGAACAGTGGCGGCGATAGATGTAATCAACGTGCAGGACGTAAGAAAAACAGTTTCTTCCAGAACGGTGTTGGTATTTGTGTAAAGAGGGGCGAAGGAGTGTGTATATGATTGGTGTAATGATTTGTGGGTGTCTAGATGTGTTTGGTGCGTCGTGGACTGATGCAGAGGCTGTTCCGGCATTTGCCTTCACCACTAGGGAAAACCTAGTATCTGTGAACAGTAGAAGTACTTTACGTTTGGAAGATTAATTAGATATGCGAGGAAAAGAAACAGAAATTATTATTTGGCACAGTGTGAATTCCTACTCAAGATTTCTTTATTATCAGCCTAACTTGTTACATACCAAAACAAAACTGTAAGACAAAACTGAGAGGACGTCATTAATGTAAAAGCGGCATCGCTCTGAATTAATTATTTATCTAAAATTACTTGTGGCCTGGAAACTAAATTTTATTTGTTTGAAGAGGCAAGATCAAAGCTCTGTACAAATTTTGCTGGTTAATGCTCAAAATTAAAGACTTTCCGGACCAACTATTAATAAGGGAAGAGCATTCTGATGGTGTTTGTTTGTTATATCGAAATTAAAATGAGAAATATTCGTTAGAGTTGAAAAGTCTGCGGACAAAATAAACTTCTCAGTTCTACCTGATTTAATTTGACTCGATTTTTTGCACTTTGTGTAATTAGATTTGGGTTGAAAGTCTGTGGTAGTTACACTGCTTTTATGTATGGTTTCTTTCTTTTATTTAAGTTGATTGAAAGTGGCCCAACTTGATCTAGTATTTAGGTTCTTTAATAAGGTTAGTGAACAGCGAAGTCTGATTCGTTTTAATATTTGACTTTTTAAGATATTTAATGAAGAGATTTTTAATGATTTAGCTTTAACTAATAAAGAGTAAAGCTTGAACTTGAACCACGGCAAGTGGGAGGTTGGATGGCGTATTTAGCATTTTACAAAGTTGATGGGGGGTAACGTCCTACTTTGGACCAACGTAGCTGGCCTGTTAGATGGTAAAGCTCAAAGCATGTTTGTAATTAGCTCTTTGAGATGGTCAACGAAGGATGAACTTTAAAAGATTGATAGAGGGAAAATCCTGACGTTAGGCCATTGCAGCTGGTCTGTTGAATGGTAGACGAAGCCTCACCATTGAATAGCATAGCGCTATGCGTAGTTCTTTGAGAAGGTTGGTGGAGGGCAAAGCCTAATTCGTCTTAGTACCTAGATGTTTAAAAAAGTTGATTAAAAGCAAACTTCAACCTTAGGCCATTCTAGGTTACCCGCTAAATGCTATAACCCCACGCGCAATCGTAATTAACTATTTAAGAAAGTTAATAGAGTGCAGAGCACGACTCGTTTTTAAAAGGTCGACGAAGGGCAAAACTCGATTTTAAATACGATGCGTGTGCGTAACTAGCTTTTTGAGAAAATTAATGGAAGGACAAGCAAACCTTTGAGAAGACCATAGACAGAATGTAACCGATTGAGTGGTGTAGTCAAATACCTCTTTGAGAAAATTGATGGAGGAAAAAGCCTGGCCAGTTTCCAGATGAAGGAAACCCTGATCTGTAGACAAAGCAGGTGGCCACACTCGATAGGAAGGCTAAAACGAGAGGCTCTTAATTGAGATTTTAGGATTAGATTAGGTGATCAGAATGAACAATTATTGGTCCTGAATATTGGGAATGAAACGTACAAAAAAGTTGGCAATGATTCCTTGCATAGTTTGAGATGTAGTGTTATAAATTTGAAGTTAAACTGTCTACACTTTTATCTATATTATTTCTTACTTGGCGAAAAACAAAGAGAAAGATTTACTAGGACGTAGAAAAAATGAATCAAAAATAACACTATTGATGGAATGTATCAGTGATGACTGACTGCTGTTATTCTCTAACAAGTTCAAGGTTTTTTTAGCTAACGTTTAGGAAGCTATGAATTGTTTTGAAAGAGTAGAAGCTGCAGTAAATTAGTTTCCAAAATGGGTAACCTTTTTCAAATTTAACGTACTGTTTGTTACCTTGAGGTTCAAGCTTTGAACATTTTGTAACATATTACGTTTACACCCAAACAAGAAATCTAATATTTTAATTTTACTGCTTCATTATTAGGATCACTGGGTATCTTCTGGTAAATTCAAAGACAAATCATTCAAACTAAAGATTGTTCATTAATTAATACTACATCACAAAACGCATCCATTATAATAAACAGAAGACAATGTAAGTTTAAATGAATTTACATTATGAAGTCGGGAAGAAACCGCCTTTGAAAGCACTTCTGATAATTGTAAAGTGAACAAGCTTGTTATGTTTACTTTCTAGCTGATCCTTTTTATACGTGGAATTAAACAAATACTTCTGCCAACAGAGCAACTTGATTAATTAATTTTAATACTCCAGATTTACCATTTAAAATAAAATTAAATCTTAGAATCAAGTTATTCAAAGAGTAATTTAAGTAATTACAGTATACCTCGTTGTATCTGTATTTGTACAAGAGAATTAATGCCTATTGTAGGTGCAACTAGGTAATTCAAATGGTAAGTTATACAGTAGATGGAAAATCTATTGTTCTTGTTGAGAAGTTGATCTTAGTAACAAACCCGTTTCCAACATGCAAACTTTAAGTGTCGAGTTTGGTTTTATCTTACATTAGTCACTAGTTACTCTTGGCGAAGTTTAAGATTTGTTAAAACTTTCTTTTAATTAATTCAGTTTTCCAACGAGTATCTCGAGGAGGGTATCCTTTTTTGCGCCCGCGTCGTCGCTGTGCTAAAATTTTCGTCCGGAAAGAACAAAAAATAATTGACTTAATTAGTGAGATTAAAATAACTGTAACAAGAGCGTTATTAATTAAATTAAAAATTAATCTTAAACTATGTGCAAAATAAATGATCAATTCAATTAAATGAGATCTTTCTTTCACCAATTGCTTCTCCAGGAAACAGTTTTTAGTGTAAAAAGCTTAACGTATCAGAGGATAAACATTTTGAAATAAATTCTACTTTCAATTCATTACGTTTGAATTATGAATGAATTTATATTTACCTTTGTCAACCATGATCGTGTTTGAAAAGCTTCATCAGTTCGAACTTTAGCCCTTCTTCGTACATCAGCAACTTGCTCGAAAGCTTCCATAAATATTTGATAAGCAGTCCTTTATAGAACTTACAGACATTTTAGAATGTAGGGTTTAGCGAGAAACCAAAAATAAAACCAACTCAAGGAAGAACAATATGATAAATGGAGCGTTAATACTCGTTTATCGTTATTGAGTTTTAGATTTTATGAGGAGTCATTATTTTAATATTAACATAAAATAATGGAATATTTTTTATCAAATACCTGTTAACCACTACTACCAATAACTACATTTTGTTTTTTTAAATGACGTGTGAATCAGCTAATTTTTTTCGAATTGTACTTTAAAAAGTTTCTCTACCTTTGTGATTCAATGACTTTTATAATTAGATTGTGAAGAAGTGTGGTTTGGTTTTTGAACATTGAATGAAATACCGTGACTTTTTTATGAGAGTTTTGTTGTGTCCATTAACATTAAAAATTGAACTGGTCTGGTCAACCCATAAAACCAGGCATTTTAGAAGACACGAAAGTAATTAATGTACATAAAAAGTTTACTACTGTCCACTATACTAATGTATTCATATAAAACCTCATAATAGAATTTGTATTTACCCAAAACCTGTTAGAAATTCAAAATTGAATTATTACTCTGAATAGTACATTTTTGAAACTGTTTTCCTGTTGTACAGAGTGGAAATAAAGGCAGCGAAGTATGTAGAAAATGTTTACAAAACTTTTCTTAACAAATCAAAGATACTAAATTCATATTTCGCAGTACTACTGATTCTGAATAATTCGATGAAATTGCTGACGTTATCGTACATGCTACAAAGAGAACGGAAATCGTCTAGACATAATAACATACGGAAACAGAGGAAATTGTTTAGTATATGATATTTCTACTGTAGCGGTGTCTGGAGAGAATAAAATACCACAAAAAATGTAAAAATGTTTTTCTTCCAAATAGTCATCCGCTAGGTTCCATAAACTACATTATCAAAGATTAAATCGATTGTTTTTTTATAAGAATGCAGCTATCAAAAGTACGTAGATTGCGTGGTAGGGGCCGTCAAAATTTCTTTTTCAGTATCTCAAAACCAAAGTGAGCTATAAAATTGAGATTTTCAACGTAATATTTACTAGAAAGTATCTATGATTTTACAATTTTACAAAAAGTGCAACTGTTAAAGGGTTTAAGTGCAAAAGCTGTGGTGTTACATATTTTAATTAAGAATGGTTCTGAGTGGCAACCTCCTTGCTATACCTAAAGGTCTATGTACCAAAAATAATATGTACTAGTTATTCCAGTAGAGAATTTCTAAGTGGGAAAGAAACAAGAAGAAGGTTAAAAAGTTGCGTAGAAGGCAGACAAAATGCCAGCGGAAGATACTGTAAGTCGAGTTAAGCTCAAAGTAAAGAAAGCATTAGATAAAGTGCTTGGCGTCTCATACAGGCTTTTCTACTAAGCAGGGAAAGTTTTTGTTTAAGAATTACTATGTAATACGCAATCTTATCAAAAGAGCACAACAACTAAACAGACTTGTCGCAAGTTCTCTTTATTCCTACTTTAAATTACATTCAGATGTTCTACGGCTGCCATTTGCTACTATGTAGTAGTATAAGTACATATTTCTTTTACAAATGGAGGAAGGAATCACCAATGCTACGTTTGGACAAAAGCTTCTTATTGATATCTAACCAAGAAAGAAGTAATAGTCTTTATATCAGCAGATAGAATCAAATCCAAAAAGTATTCTTATTAAAGACAGCGAGAGCACACCGAACCTATAAACTTAATAGCACATATTCAGAATGTTGGTTAGAAATGGTAAAGAAAGATCTCGGATAGGGTGGAGCAAAACTGACAAAAGAACTTTTTTTTATTTCAAAACTCCTATCTGTGAAATAGTTACGTTTTGTCAGTAGTAATAACTGTGCAAAATTTGAGTGCTGTATGATATCATCTTCATCTGCCCTCGCGGCCCCAAAGTTTCCGAAATTTTAATATTTTTTTTTTGCTTTATGATATATCTGGCATTTGAAATTGCGATTTTGTTTCGTTTGGATGCTGGTTGTCAGTGTTCAGATTAACTTGAGCTTTTTTTAAATAACTATTAGAGAAACAACTTTTAGTTCTTAAAGTATGATATTATGCCTCCCACACGACTGGACGGTTTTTGTCTTGTGTTTTGTGCGCCAACACAGTTTAAACATAATGTGTTGCCAACCCACGCAGACATTATTAAATGTTACTTATTTTACCGGTTTCAATTAATCTAACAACATAATGGAAACTCTAGTATTGCTATGGTCTGCCTGCCTTCACTTAAAGATCTAAAAGACAAATGGGCAAAAAAAGGTATAAGAAAGATAGAGCGGACACCTAGATAATTCAAAAACAGTTGCTAAGTTTAAAGACACTGCTGAAAAGGCTTTTTGATATCTGTGTGCGGAAATGTAAATTATTCATGCCTTGCCGCTACAAAATTAAGGTACCTCTGGTCAAAAGGCAATTTTTGACTGATCGGAGAACCTTTCCAAAAATCGTACTTAAAACTGTTGACCTTTAAACTACAAGTGCACTTGAAAAAAAAATGCAGCGTACTGAGAAGGCTGATGACAGAAGTAAAAATGCGAGACTGGCACAAATCCAAGCTACTACTACTTCAAGCGCATTGCATCCTCTGTATCTTCTACAGATAGCGGATCAGGAGAAGAATATTTATGTAATGATGAATTTGCACAAGAGGTTTCTACCAAGAAGATTCCACAACTTCTTAAATGAAACTCAAACTGCCATCTCTAGCTGAGGTCTGTGACCAAACTGATATTTCAGATAGAATGACAGCAATTACTGTTAAGGCTGCTATCAAGGATATGGGAGTCTTGACCAAAGCAAAAATCACCAATATAACTGATCACAGCAAGATTAAGAGGGCAAGACAAAAGGCTTGTAAAGATCTTCAAAGAAAAAGGTCAACAGGAAATATAAGAATGGAGTTATACGACAGATTGAGGTTATGGTGAGATGCTCTCTGCAATGGTATGTGTGTCTGCCGCATAGCAATGAACTTCCATTGCGTCACTTGCTACATCAGCTCGATGGAAAAGCTCTTGGACCAACAGTTTACTCAGGTGAAATAGGTAAGCAACTACAGACTGTGCAGGAATGCCTACAACAAACTTTGATAAGATTGAGGTAGGATTGCCTGAAGTACAGTTCAAAGATTTTAGCACGGACCAACCACGTACGAGATATGTGATGAGATTTTTGAAGATTATATTTCGGAAGGATTATTTAAAAAAACCAAGAATTATGAGCAACTCCAGATGATTAACAATGGTCAATAGAATCTTAAGACTGTATGAATCTCAAAATCTAGCATTTTTAGCAGAGTACATTATGAAGGTCTACACGCCTTTGTGGTTTGAAATAAAAACTCAACCTTCCCGTTGGCATTTTCTCAGGATGATACAAAAATGGACACTTTTTCCATGCCGAAAATGTTTTATCTACCTTGGCAGACAATCGGAGCCGTATTAGAGAGTTGGGGTTGAGGAGAATTTTGAAATACAGAAGTAAAACTAAACAAAATTCTGAAGTTCATGCATTCGAAATTCTTCCAATCAATTATGATGCACACTCGATTGATAAATTGGTCAACCGCCAAAATTACTAAATCACCCTTGACGAAACAGATTTTAGATGATGACTTAAAGAAACTGATTAAAAATGTACCTAAAGGGATTGACATCCTCAAGTTTTCTTGCCACACCCAAGCAATAGAAAGGTCAATCAAACTTGTGATAGAAGCATTGGCAGCAGTGTGCGGCCCTGAAGCTCGCGATGAGTTTCTTGGATCACGAATAGTTTCAAGGCAATCGTCATAGTTTAATAAAAAACATGAATTCATCAAGGTGTTGAATTAATTTTCTTACAGAGTGTGTTGGGTGGAGGAGGGTGGAACTCGATGTTCAGCTGTGCAATTGTAGTAATAGACTACTTTTTCACATACAGGCACAATAAATTTCCAAGAAGTCAGTTTAAAGACAAATTTGTTAAAATCTTTAAAACTTTAAAGCCGCGGGGGCAGATGAACATGACGTCATACAACGCTGAAATCCTGCACAGTTATTTCTATTTTTAAATTAAAAAAAAGTTTTTTGCTCCACCCTAGTACACAGGGAACACACACAGAACATTTAGCAAACTATAAAACTGAAAAATGCTCCATATTTAACAACAAAGCGTAACTGTTGATCATATCAAGAATGTAACACTTTCACATCACAAAAGAATTTGTAACAATATCTTTGCTTGTTACATAACGTCATTTTGTAATTAAGTTTCCGTCTTGTGAGACATGAATTTTATCGTACCTGTATTTCAGGCTGCTAGCTTTTATCTCTTGTGTAGGTTTTCATAGATAGAGAACATTATCGCTATTTGGCTCTTTATTCCTCTAATTATGTTAATAAAACCTCTTTAAAGCTAGTTGATCCATTTTGTGCGGTAGAACAAGACGCTCAGTATAAATATTTTCATTTCATTTTTATTGTTTCTTTAAAAAGAAATAACTTGGGCTCGTGTCTACTCGCTTTTGTGTCTTATCTAAGAACCGCTTGGGTTGTATCAATGTAATTCACCTTTTTTATCTTATTTATTTTTATTGTCACTACTTCATCGGCAAAATTTAATTATTTTGCAAGTTTAGAATTTATTAATAATATCTTTTAGTCTACATTAAATTATTTCCGATATTCTTATTATTTTTAGAACTTTATTATTCCAGTTTTCATTTTAGGATAGTAATAGGAATTCTAAGTCTAGATTATCTATCACTTCTGGTAATCCCTTCTTAGCTTCGATTGTAATCGTTTAATTACTATTTGTGACTTTGTAATTTACACTTAATTTTTTTATCCCCCGTCCTTTGGTTAAAATTGTTTGTTTGTACATAACCTTAAAAAAATTATGTTTTTTTTAGTATTTTCTTGCTTATTAAGACATTGCTTTAATTATCAATTTAGGACTATCTTGTTATTTCTCACATCGAGGAATTTCTTTCTTTCCTAATTAGGTAAGTCTGATTTCAACGGTTTCTTGTAAGTTTTTCTTTTCAAAAAACATATTGTTTTAAATATCTGTTTGCCGAATCCCCCTCTCAATCTTCTCTTTGTCCCGTTGTCTTCCAATAGAATCGGACAATTTTTTTGAAGTCCTACTGTTATTGGTAAGAATTCTGTAATTACGTATAGTACGCAAAAGTTGCCTCTTGTTATACAAAGCAATATAGCAAAAGCTCGATTTTCTTAAACAAATTTCACTGTGAAGTAACATACCTTTACTTACAGTTATTACTTGTTTGTACTTAAGTGCGGAAATAATCGATTAGAACGTCCCAAGGTTAGATGTAGTGGGGATCTCACGAAGGACTACCTTTTATCTCTGTCAGTTACGTATTGTATGTAACAGTGAATTGATCTTATTTACTTGTGCAAAATTACTGTGTTATTTGCAATGCCTAAAGCAAAGACAGAGACTTTTTCTGCAGTGTTTGGTGCCCCTAATGAGCTGGCAAGAAATTTGTTACCGGGATGTTATGATACATTTTTTGTGAACTAGGAGCCAGTTAAAACTTACTAGTAGAAAAGAACTAAATGCTTCTGAAATAACAGAGATTGTTGCAAAAGAACTAGAAGAAGTCTGGCTAAAAGCTTCAATACTTGCGTTGTCACGTAAAAAGATAACTGATATGATAAAAGCCTATCATAAGAAATACGAAACAGTTAAAAAACCTTTGAAAGGTAGAAAAACAGAGGCATTTACTATTAAAATTAAAAGTTTACAAGAACATGCTAATTGCACTTTAATTGCTTGACGTATCATGTTGTAAATCTTCTGATTTCTCTTTATAAATGTAAAGTAAACGTGCATACAAAAGAAAGAGCCTTTTTACTCGATCAGCGAAGGATTAGTTCGGTTAACATTGTCGACAGTCGAAGCTTAAAAAAAAGAATTTATAGAAAATCCAGAGTTTTCTAAGCTCACTAAAACAGCAATACCATAAAAAGTGGTAGTGAAGTATGTACCTTAGAGGAGTTACCAATAAGTGAAACAGACAGAGCAGGTTTGTTAGATACGGTTGATTATCAAAATCCAACTCGAACGGTTATCGGACAAATGATAATTTCTCTCCCAAATTTGGCTAAAGCCTTGAGACAGAATAGCTGTTTCTAAAAAGTCTGCTGTTTTGGAGAATCTGCAAGTTATTAATCCAACTGACATATCAAAAGTAATAGATAGAACTAAAGTACGACGTGCTTGAAAATGGAGGAGAACCGAGTTTCAGGACTCAAATAAGGAAATTTTAAGAGATTTATATTTTGACGGTAGAAAAGCTAAGACACTTAGCCAAAAAATGAAAGTAGGTAAATTTAATAGAAAAACGGTTACCGAAGAACATACAGTGTTAGTTGCAGAACCTGGATCGAAGTATATCGGTCATGTAACACCAATTTCTGGATAGCCATTGAATATTAAGAAGGAGATTGTTAAACTTTTATATAAAAAAAACAGATTTTTCAAATTTAGTTGCCGTGGGTTGTGACGGAACTGTCGTTGACACTGATCTGAAGAATGGGACGATTAGATTGCTGGAATTCTACGTTCGACGTTCGCTTCAATGGTTCATCTGTCTCTTTCACACCAATCAGTTATCGCTAAAACATTTACTGCAGCATTTAGATAGACATACAACTGAACCTTAGAGAGTTTTTGGCCTCACTGATAAATCCTTAGAATCGTGCAAGAACTTATTTGTTACAAACTTTTATCTGGTACGAACTGAAAACTTACCAGAACTTGTTGATAATTTGAGCACTGATCAAAAATACTTGTGGGATATATGCCAAGTTGTTGCTTCTGGTGTTTGCCCAAAAAGCTTACTCTAAAGAAATCCAGGAAAGCTTTCACATTCTCGTGGGTTAGTAGCGGTACATCGAATCCTTGATACACTTGATACGAACTAAATCTACTTCTGCAGATAAACCGTAAAATATAGACCCATATGAGAGCTGGTAGAGAGAGTGGATTGCCTATGGGTTTAGTAATAAATAAAAGACAAGCAAAGAGCTACTTTTAAAGTGAAACAAAATAGATATACACTTTAGGTCTCAGGACGCACCTCAAAACTGCATCGTACAGCGTCCAGTTTTTTGTGGTATCTTACACAACCTCATAGATAACTTTTCCTCATTAGCTTATTGTGATATAAGAAAAAAAATTTTGATCGTATTTTGCTCCACCCTACTGCATAGGGTGATTCCTATCCTATCCAATCCTATTCAGCGACATTAGCTTTTACGTATGAATAGAAGATTTCCGTATTCTTGGTTATTCTTTGAGCTGCCAATTTGGCTATCCGCTTTTCCTAGATGTCGTCGTTCCACTTAATGATGATACTCAAATGGGATTCTGCGTGTCCTGCAGTCGACGTTTGACGTTGTTGAATTTACTTTTGTCAACTAATTAATTTTATTTACATAACTAAAAATTTGTTTTTCAAAATTTATTGATGCTAAATCAAAGTTAATCAGACTTGTCTATAAATGAATTTTATTAATTTTCTTATGCCTGTTTATTATTTATATTTAGGTAAATGATAACTAAAACTGCTAAGACCTCTATTTTATGAGTCACTATGTAAGATTTAATTTGAAATTTATGAATTAGGTAATGAGAAAAAATTAAGAAGGGCTTTTTCTTGCATGCGTATGTTTTCTTCTGTTTCAGCCTATGGTAAGTTTTAATTCTATTGAACGCAGGGCTGTGAATCCTTCAGGGTTTGCTTTTTCCATCGCCTGGTAGATTCTTCTACTACCTTCTTAACATGCTTTTTCCTGGCTATTTTTATTACATTTCCTTATGTTCAATACAATTTTTGATTGCAATACATTTAATTATGTATTTTACTATAATTTCAATTAACATTAATTTTTTCCAAAATTTGTTTTTGTTAATTAAATCTGAATAAGATAAGGCATTCACGGTGCTTTCGTTTTTGTTATTTGTACATTTAGATCTACTATTTCTTTTTTATTTTGTTCAGTTTTGAATATACCTAGTGTCTCTTTGATCAAACCTAAGTTCTCTTTTTTATTTCATTATTTGATTTTGTTGATTTATCTTGTTCTTTTTAGTTATTCGGCATGATTATAGGAAGATCTACTTACTATCTTTTTTATTATTTTCCATGTCTAATATAGATGCTATTACATTGTTTGAATTTTAAATTTTCTCATGTTTTATTTGCAATATAGTTTGTCTTATATTTGTAGTATGTAGTTTATAATAACTACAACCTCCTTACCTACGCTCAAGGCCACCGTTTGAGTTTAGCTGGGCTAAAATTAAAACAGTCTTGACTTGACTACCACTCAGGACAGAGACATATGGTGGGGCAAGCTTTTGATCTACCCGCATCTAATTGAAATTCCTGCAACGCAATCTTGTGAAGAAGGCAATAAGCAAAATTATCTTTTGCAAAAAATCTGACTGGTTTTTGGACAGTTCATTTTAGAAAACTTTAACAACCAAGAATTATTTAATTTTCCCCCTTTAATTTTAGTTTTATAAAATCGTGGCAGGAAGAATTAAAATGAGTTTTGAAAATTTGGTTTGAGGCCTGAATTGTTTATGCTTTATAATGACTCACACATTTTTGGATCAGCGTCAGGAAACTACGACGTGTTTCATAATTGAAACATTTCCCGTAAATTCTTACTATATATTCTGCTATCAAAATTAATAAAAACAGGCCACCTTCAAAGAGGTGCTTTAGTAAGACGTTTAATTTTGCTAGATGCTCAGAAACAAACCTCATCACGTACAGAAATACCTTGAAGCTAACTGACTTAATCTAAAAGCATCATTGAATTTGATAATGAGTTGTCCACAAGTAGAATTTTAATAAGGTATTGTGGAGCACGCTATATTCAGGTGTGGAGTTGTGATATGTAGAGGGCCTACACTTCTTTTTTCAGACTTGTAAAAAGTTTAGCTGTGTTTAACTGTTTTGTCTTACCAGGATTTATAAGGTAACTGCAAGAGGCAAACTGAAAATCAAAATCACCATGCAAACAGTCTTTTGTATTGTACTAACCAAATCAAAATAGCAAAAGTTTTGAGTTGATACATAAATTTACCAACAAGTAAGGATAAGAAAGACATGGGCAATTCGATGTATAAATCGAAACAGTATGCTAACAGGAATAAAAGGCGGAAAGTAAAAAGTAAAAATTCTAATGTTATAATAAAATATTTTATAACTACAAAATGTAGGAGTCGAGCTGAAAGACGTGAGGATAACCATAAAGTGCTCTACTGAGATTTGATGTCGTGATCACAAATAAAGATGTAAAATGACAAATAAAAATCGCTTTAATCTATTAAACGTAAAAGTCGTAAAATAAAGGTAGGTAGGCAAAAACCAAGAGCATGTGGTAAAAACGAAGTGTTTTATATAGCAATTTGGTAAAATTAAAAATAAAAACAACGATAAAAAGGCCTAGAGAGAAACAAACTAAAGTTGTCAAAGTCGCAGGCATCCACATAGTGAGAAGTGAACAACTGCAATAACTTGGCTAGAGAGTTCGGTTGCAAAAGACTGTACTAAACTGTAACTTGGAGAGAGTAAAACTTGATAACATGTAGTTCATTACAAGAAATAAATTCGTCAATTACAAGAAGAGGAAGATGCTGAGTCGGGTGTCTGGGATGCCTGCATTCTGGAATTAAACAGATGAGTGGAAAGCACAAAGGGATCACAATCCACGTTCGAACACTTCCGTGTACTATATGAAATGGTACAAACACAAGAGCATTAAGTATGCATGGAAATATGAGTGAGTATGGAGCTTTTTGCAAGAAAGTCCTAAGATAGATGAAAACAAGGCACCTATATTTAAAGTGAAATGTAACACCAAGTGTATCTGGGACTCCCAGATATGGAACTAGAAAAAACAGAAGTTAGTAAATTAGCAAGGCCGTTTGGGTCAGATTCGTGGAAAAACCATTCAGATTAGTTTAGGTTAGAATTTAAAAGATGACTAATTTGGTAGATTATTATCAAGTTGGTTTTTTAGGTTAAAGACTGGTGCTAAGTTAAAATTCCATCGCCTAATGTTATTATAGGTAGGAACAAAAATTATCTGTATTAGAAAATTCTGATTAGTAACCTAATATTATTACACTTGCAAGTCAATAAAAGTCTTTATTAGGAATTCCAAGCTGGAAAACCACTTAATCTCAAAATCCTAAATAGTATTCTCTTACTAACAATACTAAAGCAGATGCAATTTAAAATAAGGATTCAGAAGAAGGTCTGGAAATATTCAATCAGTAAGGTACCATATAGTTTGAAGTTGCACTGAGACATTCTCTTAATACAGAATGTCAATAGACATATGAGAAACAGTGGAAACCACTGCACTGGTGCAATTTTTATAAAAGAATAAAATTTTAATTCGAGTAAGTGAGAAGTCATAAAGGTAGTAAGTGATGAATTAGAAACACCGAAAATGTGTTCCAACTCGAATTCTGCCTAAAAATAGAATAGAGGTATAACATACAGGATACATACATTTCATTTTTAGTGCCTGAAAATCTGAATGCTGCCAATTATTTAAACATAATGTAAAATCTGTTTGAAATATCCACTGGAAAATTAATTCCAAAAAACCCATTAGCGTGTCTCTGTAGAACACTCTTTTAAATTTAGTATTCAATGTAAAAGTTTAAATCCACATTTTTCTGAAATCTTCCTACTTGCGCTTTGAATTAAAAATGAAGTCAGAACCCAGCTTGCAGGTTTTTACGAGGATGTAACGCTTCGAATGTCCACGATGTTAACGTTCTAAATGAAAATTTTAGCTTATTCTGAGAGCGGTGATATTGTTTTACGATGTTCGCTTTCTGCTTTCTTCTATTATGCTGTACAGGTTTTAATCTTTATCGCGACCTTGGACGTGTTTAGGAATACAGGGAGCAAAAAAATGTATATGACAGGCGTTTTAGGATTCGCGACGCGTTTATTTTAAAAATGAAGAGAACTTAATATTCACATCTCTGGAAAGCTTGAACGTCTAATACCAATGATTAATGTCAGTTACTTTAAAAGTCTCGCGCGATAGCGGGAGGAAAGATTGATAATAAAACTAAGTTTAAATTGTCTTAGAAAGCTGGAAAGATGATCTAAATCCGTCTACAGAGATTAATTTCACTATGTTATTATTACTTATTAATATTTACAGTAAATAAAAGGTAAATGTGGAGCGGTTTTAATATAAATCTTTGTCAACAGATATTAGACATTAGAAAGTGTAAGTATGTCGTGCTAGTTTTGACATAGATATTGCTTAATATACTCAGAAACTAATTACAGCTGTTTACGCATCACTAAAACACCCGCGTTGATCTACTGCTGTTTGAAATTTATGCAGAATCTGGTAAGATTGGATTAAACATGTAAGCCGTGTAATCCGTAGGAATCCCCTCTTGCAGTCTCGATACCAAACTACCTTTAATACACTAAATATATGCAAAGCTACCAAAAATAACCGGGGAACCTGTCAGCTTTAAGCTTACCCCTGCAATGCTGATTAATTAGGGTTATCTAACGCTCATATAAATTACACACAAAACGCTTTCTTCTTGCTAGTACGCCTTTTGGAATTTAAACGTTGCCTGACAACGTTGAAAAATCGAAATTTAGAATCCTTCGGGCTGAAGTATAAAATTTAATTTTAGTTGAACCTAGAGATGTATCACTTGCAAGCGAATTTAATTAAGTCGATTGTAAACAAGTCATTTCATTCCATCTTCTGACGAGGCAGTTCTAAGTTTGCAAAACATAATAAATACTTTGTTCAAGCTTTGTTCAGGACTTGGTAATAAAGTAACTTCAAATTAAGAAATTGCGGATTTAGCTTAAATACAATTTAGGGTGCTTTGTCTTGCAGAATTAAAAGTAGAGTAAGCACTACTCACCACTAGTACGAAATACTGTGATTTCTTACCTGGAACAAAAAGTACAATTTTAGTTAAAGAGAACAATAATAATTACTAATGTACAAGTACAATCAGTTATACAGTTGGATTGTAATGCGTGTTAAACATAATTTGGACAGAAACACTATTTATACCAGTAAGTACAATACATGTGGCTTTCTGTACCTAGTATATCTAAACATTTACATATGGCTGAGTAGATGTAAACCGCAGACAGTATTTAACATGCAGTAGAACGTATTACAATGAACTCTATAGGTTGATGCACGATTTGGAAGTAGATAAATACGTTGGAGTACAAATAATCCTAACGCTGGGTTTAAATTTTTAAGTACTCGGATTTTCTAGTTGCTTAAATTTGCTTAAAGTTGAGAATTTTATCATCTCTAAGTAATAAAATTATTTTGCACCACCCGAATTAACGATTTGGAGGCCCGTAGGTAGTAGAAGCGACGGGGCTCCCTCACAGATGAGTTTGTTTATGTCTGCGTGCATAATAGTGCGTCTCTGTATTTTTAACTTTTGTATATATATTTTTCGTTTTCGTAATTATTTACATATTTAAACGTTTATAACGTTTCATCGAGTTATTTATTTCAAATAACTATTATTGTCTATGATGAGAAAAGGAAAAAAATCAAACGAAAGTATAGATGCATACAAGTTTTATTGTATAACATAACTGAATAATGTTTTACCTAAACTTAAAAAATGTTATTAAAATTTGTTAAAATGTTTAACAACATAACATCACTACACTTAGTACACTTAATTTTATAAATTCTAAAGCTTAAACTTTAGCTTTTCTTCTTTTGTTTGTCTTCATCCTCATCAGAATATTTTAAGTCACTGGCTTTATGTTCATAGAAATCAAAATTTTCTCTCTGCAACTTTAAGCAATCTAAAAGTGAATTCAGAAGACGAACGGCACTTTGAAGTTCTATTGCTTCACTTTGCAGAGAAGTGCTAACTGCATTAATGGAGTCGAGGATGGTTGCCCGAAAGTCCTTCGTGATGATATCTTCCTTCTTCGACATTTCTTTCAATAGACAATTGGTCTCATGAATTGTCTTTGGCTTCTGACTCTTTTCTTTAGAAATAGTTTGCAAGGCATTTTGAAAACTACTGTAGGCCTTGGCCAAGACACCTTGTGTCGTTTACTTTTATTAAAAACTAGAGCACGGCTTGTTTGATCACTCCGATTAACTTGATCAAGGTATTTCATCACAACCACCCAACGATTGTAAGATATTTTGATTTAAAAGAAAAAATGTAACATTGTTTAATAAAAAAGTGTTCCGATTAATTCGGATTGGTTTTTAAAGAAAACGTGGATTTTAGTAACAAGTAATAGTATTGTTACACGTGTTATTGTGGGTGATGGTTATGGAAAGAAAGAAGAGATCTCATTATTGAGATATTCAGTAGATGAATGGTTGAATCGTTAAATGAAAAAAGGATTTGCAGTACTTATTGGTAGAACAAAGGGAGTCGTTGCATCATATCGGCAAGGGCAAGATCGAGGACAGGCGACGTCACGGCTGAAAAGCGCGAAGAAATACATGGTTAATGCGTAACAACGCGGCGTAGGATTAAGCAATAGCCGTAATGTTAAGATTTATTTAATTTGATATTTCTTGTTTTTTTTTGAGTTTGTTATTAGTAATAAGTTGGTTTGATTTTTTTATTAAATTCCTTGTTTTTTGAATGGTTATTGTTCTTTTAATAAAATGTTTTAACATCCTGATTTGGCCCAGCTGTCAGAACCTACTTGATTTCATCATTCTACCTAAATGAGCTACCCCACGATGGGTTGAGGCTGAAAAAACGTTTTACAATGCCTGAACAAATCTAAAGAAAGAAATAGCGCCAATACAGCTTTCAACGGCGCTCACTCCAACTAAGTTAAGCAAGTGTGCTGCACACGGAATGTAAATTGCAAGCTTAATGATATTAGAAATATGGGATTGAAGACCATTATAGCAGCCTGACATGTTGGCCGAGTTATCATAAGATTGCCCTTGCATATTGTTAATGTCGATGCTATACGTATTAGAGAAATTCAATACGGCTGTGGCAAGCGCTTCTCCAGTGTGACCGTCTAGAGCAGTGTTTTTCACTCTGTGGGTCGCGACCCCCAGGGGGGTCCCGACGTCTTGCTCGGGGGATCGCGGTCGTAAGCCAGGTAAAAGTAAAAAGCAAGGGTTATAGGTCCTACACTACAATAAAAATACAACGATTTCACTGGGAAGGATGTGACTGTTTATTCTTTAATACTTTTTCTAATCTTGGTTCTATGTTTGATACGCAAATAATTAAATCATTTTCCAATTGGAGCCTATTTCTCTTTCTAGTTTTTATGTTAACCATTGAAGAGACAGTCAGTTCACATAGGTAGGAAATGGAGAAAGGGACTAATAATTTTAAAGCTTCCCCTGCCAGTTCTGAATATTTTTCTTTTCTCTTCATCCAGAAGACGTCAATCGTTTGCGAACTAAATTCCATTTTAAGCATACCGTCAGCAGACAAATCTATAAGATTTTCTTTCATCTTCATTGGCAGATCAGCCAGTTGTACTGACATATCTAAAAAAGGATTTAGTATCCATCTATGCCCGTTGTTAGCTTAAGAGTTCAGTTCTGCAAAGTAACTGAATAGTTTCTCCTCCAGATTTTGCAAGCTCTGTACCATACAAAAAATGTATTGGTCCATTGCAATTTCTTCGACAATCTTCTGAACGCAAGGGAAAGACTCGTACATCATTTTTTCTAAACAAACTAAATTTTGCGAGGAATCCCTTGATTTTACCCTTTGCTGTTAGAATGTTTTCTTCTCTCCCTTGAAGGCTATTGTTTAAAATATTTAGGTGGTTGAAAAGATCATCGAGAAATGCTAATTTTACTAGCCAAACGGGGTCACAAAAATAATTCGCATATTCAGATTTAGCATCTTGGTAGACGTATAGATTTAAAAATTGACCGTCAGAGCGGAGTACGCCCGCCCGCTCGCCGCATTGTTACCGTCCTAGGGGGTCGCCAGAATTTTTTTACTTAAAAAGGGGCTGTGTATTCAAAAAGATTGAAAAACACTGGCCTAGAGGGATGAATGTGATAAAAACGTTCATTTACTTCTACATCAGACAATCTAACATATCTCATCCCTACACTTAACTGATGTACGTGAGACATATTTAGTGTTGAATCAACGCTTAGAGATAATACTTCGTTTGTTTCATTACTTCTACAATAACATTCAAAACTTTTTTTTCATTGTTTCAATTACCTCTTCGGTAAGATAAGTAAAAGGGCTTCTGCCCTGATTACCATATATTTGGCTAAATGAGAACTCAAAAAAAA
>VTPC01005767.1:8543-28763 GCA_011009095.1 Ignelater luminosus
TTTTTCACCTACTTAGTGTACTATCTATCTACTATCTCAATCAGATATTTGAAATTGAGAATTTCAAACTGTGTATGTATCCATATGCTGCTTTATTCATCTCTCCGTAATAAACGTAGACTAACATAATCTTCCACCATGCTTATTCCTATTAAATGTTTGAAGTTTCGAGGAGATAGGTCCAGATGTGGACAGTAGCATTAGCTATCCAAAATCGTTTTTTTACATTTGTGTTAAATACCTTTATCATTTGGCGTGTCCAGCTATTTCCTATCTTTATAGGAGTATGTTGTACTGAAAGTTATCAGATGTCCCTGAATGAGAAGTTGGTTCACCGCAAGTGCATAAAATTGATAGGATTCCTACATTTTATTAGTTGGTGAAAAAAGCAATAAAATAGAAACTTTCAACAGGGAATTACGACAAAGATGCATAAATAAATTACTCATGTACAACAATAAATTAAATACAATTTTACCTGTTTTGACACTGCTATTTGTGGATGTCCAATTAGTAAAAGGAAGAGATAAAGACACCCTACAACACGTTTCATTCTATTTCAACAGACATGCTGACAGTAACAACCTCAAGTTAAGAGTAATACCGACCAAAACTAGATATAGTAAAGTTTGTAATGAAGTAATTAGGATTACATCAAAGTGCAGAGAAATACTTTGTAAGATTTATTGGGGAATAAAGAAGAGCACAGGCTTAGCGCAAAAACTTACCTTAGAGCCATTCAATAACAAACTCAATATATATTAAAAGATATGGAAACAAAATAAATGAGAACAGAATGAAAAAGACAGGCTACTGAAAAAGGAAAGAAAGACAGAAATCACGATGGGACTTAAAACATCTAAGTATCTTGCCGTTAATATCCTTCTGACTAAAACAGAAAAGGCTTTGGTGTTGTACGAAACTTATTGGAGGGAAACTCTATATACTGCGAGATCATTGCTAACTGGAATTTCATCAGTTAGTCTCCAAAATATTTCTGACTTTTTGACTATAGCACGAATGGTCCTGGGAGCATCATAAGTTGCATCTAGTATTACATTTTTCAACATTCTCATCGAAAACCATAAATCTTTTTAGGCAACACTCACAGTTTTGCACTTTTTTTCTTTCTGCATAATGATTATTTATTAGACTTGCTAATATTGAAGAACTAGTAGTAAGATAATAAAATTATTAATGCAGTTATGTAATAATAATGAATGACTAATAATCCTAATAACAAAAGGTCAGTTTAAGAAATTCCTCCAAAGCAAAAAAATTAAAGTAATACCTCTATTTTGTATTCAGTTTTCGCATTTTTTAAAATTGTTAATTTTTATTTATTTAACCTGCAAATTATATAAAAGAATTGTGTTACAATACGTATTAGAAACTTGTAAATGTGACTTTTACATTATGGCATTTATCAACATTTCCTCTTATTTTAAGCAAACTAAAACCTCATTAATTAGGACTTCCCTAATTTGGAATTTGGGATAATTCAAACTAATTACCAAAGTTTCCATTACTGTTAACTCTACGAGGTATTAAGTTTTCTTTTTGATTCCTCTTATTAGATTAAAAGCTGATTTCCGGTGTTTTCAACATTCAGGATGCTTGTGTTATATTCTTATTGATTCTTTACTGTACCTTTTTGTATGTACATTTAATTTAAAACTTTTCAGTACTGTTTAGTTTCTTTCAATAAGAATAGCTCCAAAAATTTAATCTAAATGAATTCGAACTTTTCCACGAACAAATATTGAAAAAATATGTATTTTCAAAGGTTATTGCGATGTAGGGGTAATGTTTTCTCGTTTTCGAATTCTCCCCATTTATATCATATTTCGTAGCTTTTATTGCGTTTTCTAAACGAAAATTTAGGACTTTTATATTTCTTGCTCCATTAATCTTCTAAATCCTAAACCTAAAATATTCATTTCATATAATATTTGATAATTTTTAAATTATAAATAAACTTTGTTTCTTTCTATAAAATCATCTTTCGCAGCAAAACAACAAAGACAATTAACTCATATTAAATTTCAGACTGGCTGTGGAATTCGATAATGCGATCAATGTTGGGTTTAACCGCAGCAGTGCTGCTAATGGCATTGCTGCAGGGTTACGCAAAATCGAAATACATCCCTCCAGGTCCACGTTACAGATGTCCCAAAGATATATATTATTTAAGTCCCTGCACGTGCGACCAAGAATCCGACGTTGGAATTATGGTTTCTTGTAAGAATACAAATTTGGCGAAAATGAGCGTCGGCCTCAATAATTTGGCTGAGTTTAAATTGCCCATTGAAAAATTAACGCTGTACAAATGTAACATCGGTAAGTATGTACTATTGATTTGTTTTTTATTTTTTGTTTTAACTCCACAAACATAAAGAAAATACTTTTTTTTTATTACTGAAAATTTATCCCTTTTTTGTTTCTTAAATACCCTAGTTGGTTACAATTAAAAGGATTAGAATTCATTAAAAATACCTTTTTTGAATTTAATTTCAATAATCTCAAGATAATATTCTATCTTTCTCAAATTAACGTAGCTATGACAATCTTCATAATTGGAGATTCGTATGCATACAAACTCGCTAACATTTTCTACAATTTACATTTACGAGAATAAGAAATGTTTGAAGTCTTGAGAATTTCCTAACACTATCAAAAATTACTTTTTATGCTTGTTGCAAGTTTAGTCCTAATGAGCTTCAGAATTTTGTTATAACTGTTATTTATCATTTAACCAAATAATAGATTTGGAGCTTGGCTAAGCTTTAGAAATTTTATATATTTTCAAGGGTTTGTTGATACTAATATGTTGCACTTCAGTTAAAGTTGCTTATAGTGGGGTTTGATCATAAAGTGTTTTATTTAATTCAACTAGTACATCTTTCCTGGAAAGTATAACCCATAAGCACGTGCTCCAAGGGCGATACATAAAGTTATTTCTTCTTCTCTAATCCATTAGGAATCTCGTAAAATAACACAGAAGAAATAAGCAACAGTCTGTTGCCAAAGTTTTTACAAAGTTTTCGTGACTGTTGTGTGCACCAATCTACTCGATAAAATAATAGCAGCAGGTCAACCTAATCTCCAACAAATATATCATGGGAAAATTCTAGAGAAATATTTACTAAACGCAGTCTTTAGTTTTGTTTTCTTTGTTCTGTATAAATATATTTTTGCCTCCACCATTTTGAGAATTTGGCAATACCGCTGATAGAATGAGTCAATTATGAGAATTGTCTAAAAATGTCCGCGTAAAAGCCTTTTAGATTTCCCCCCCCCCCAAAAAAAAAACTGGAAAAGGCTTCATTTCTATACCTACATTAATACCAACAACTGGTTGGTTTTGATACACAATAATGCATTAGACTAAATAGTTGGCATCAGTATAAAAGATCACAGATACGGTACTTGGCTTGTGGACACTAGCAAACATTTAGAATTAGTTCGAGTCCTTTCGAAACTTCAGAAAAATCATAACCCTCTCCCACTATTGTCCCATTGCCATTTTCAACGTTCTAAACAAGACATTCAAGAGACTTTTTGCTAAAAGGCCTGGCAAAAAAAATCTATAATCTCCTTTACGATAATCTTTCTCTACGAGTACGGATTTTGTCCTACTATACCCACCAAAAGTCTCCTTTTGCAACTCCACGCGGACACCAAAAAAGTCTTAAAAATGCGTACTTGTTACCTTCTTCTACAAAGCCTGGGGCAAAGTATTTTTCCGAATGTTCTTGAACCTTCAAGTCTTACTACCTTGATCGATAAGAATAATTTGTAGTTTTTTTCCCATCGCTACCGGGTGGTGATGCCTTAACGAGTGAAGATGTACGATAGCCACTTCAGCCATCGCGCTGGATTATGGTGTCCCGGATTCCGGACCAACCGTCAACTATACTTCACCAATTTGATAGGTTTGCAGTCTAGGCTACCTGCGATTTCCCGACCAGCCATCATTGCAATCAAATCCCCACAACAGGAAGTGCAAGAACTGCGGTTATGAAAAGAACCTTTTGATCAGCATGACTATCTAAAAATTCAATTCAAAATTCATTTCATATTTAAAGGTCACCATCTTCAATCTTCCGCAGTCTTAATCTATCTACCAAATGAACAGTCTACACTGTTTTATCATCATCTCGCTGCTATCCACATCAACATTATCAATCATCAGTCACCTTCAAACATTTTCAACGCTACTGTCACTGGCCGATTACAAGTCATCTCGACTCCATTCTTTAACCAGTGAGCTGTGTCTTAGTACCATTTACTACATACTCATCGAGCGAAAGAGAAATTACAGCTTTGGTTGAAAGGCAGCAGATAGCAATAAACGACGACTATAGGTACAAGTGTTCCATGAACTTCCCTAAACGTAAGTTTTGCGCATTGTCTTCCTTGGAGATTTTATCTTATTGGCATTATTATTCATCTTTCATTGTCAAACAATATTTCACGTTCTTTGGACTCTAACAAGAAACCACACCAGTCCGAAATTTCTAAACGGTTACCTTCAGCTTTTTGCCATCGCTACTAACCTGCTTTCGGAAAACCTTTCTTAGGCCCAAGAAGCTCAAAAATAATGCAACTTGTTTAGTAATGAAGCTTCCTTTTGTTTTTCTTCCGTTTTCCTCATCATTGATTAGATACCTATCTGCTCTTTAGCTATCGTACTCAAACTCGTGGAGAGCTATTGTGAAGAAAGAAGAGGTCCATATATCAAAAGTTGCTTCGTTCGGATGTTCTTACTGCTTCTGGGAGGTTTGTAACTGAACCGGAATCTACTTGATAGTCATCAGTATTGCATTCTAGTGGGGGAATCTTGCGAAGCCGCTATTGACACCAACATTATCAATCATCAATCACCCTCTAATATATTCAGCACCATCATCACTGACTGATTACAAGTTGTCTCAACTCCATTCTTCAATCAGTGAGCCGTGTCTCAGTACTATGTACTTCATATTCATCGAGCAGAAGAGAAATTTACAGCTCCTAAAGCAACTGCTTCCGTTGGAAAGCAGTAGTTTGCAATAAACGATGAGAGCTACGAGTGTTTTAAAAACGTCCCCAAACGTAACTTCTGCGCATCATCTTCTTTGAAGGTTTTATCTTACTGCCATTATTATTCATTTTCTATTGTCAAACAATATTTCCTGTTCTTTGGACTCTAACAAGAAACCATATCTGTCGGAAGTTTTTGAACAGTTACCTTCAGCTTTTCCCCACCGTTATCAACTTGGAAATCAACTTTCGGAAAATCTTGTGTAGGTCCAAGAAGCCCAAAAATAATGCGACCTGGTCTAGTAATGAAGCTTCCTTTTGTTTCTCTTCCATTTTCCTTATTATTGATTAGATACTTATCTGCTTTTTAGCTGTCGTACTCAAACTCGTGGAGAGCTATTGTGAAGAAAGAAGAGGTCCATATATCGAAGGATGCTCCGTTCGGATGTTCTTATTGCTCCAGGGAGGTTTGTAATTTAACCGGAATGTACTTGATAGATATCAGTATTGCATTCTACTGCGGGAATCTTGCGAAGCCGCTATCCACAGCAACATTATCAATCATCAATCACCCTCTAATATCTTCAGCACCACCATCACTGACTGATTACAAGTTGTCTCAACTCCATTCTTCAATCAGTGAGCCGTGTCTCAGTATCATGTACTCCATATTCATCGAGCAGAAGAGAAATTTACAGCTCCTAAAGCAACTGCTTCCGTTGGAAGGCAGTAGTTTGCAATAAACGACAACAGCTACGAGTGTTTTAAGAATTTCCGCAAACGTAAATTTTGCGCATCATCTTCCTTGAAGGTTTTATCTTATTGCCATTATTATTCATTTTCTATTGTCAAACAATATTTCCTGTTCTTTGGACTCCAACAAGAAACCATATCTGTCGAAAGTTTTTGAACAGTTACCTTCAGCTTTTCCCCACCGCTATCAACTTGGAAATCAACTTTCGGAAAATTTTGTTTAGGTCCAAGAAGTCCAAAAATATAATGCGACCTGGTCTAGTAATGAAGCTTCTTATTGTTCCTTTTCTATTTTCCGCATCATGGATTAGATACTTATTTGCTTTCTAGCTGTCGTACTCAAACTCGTGGTGAGCTATTGTGAAGAACGAAGAGGTCCATATATCGAAGGATGCTCCGTTCGGATGTTCTTATTGCTCCAGAGAGGTTTGTAACTGAACCGGAATCTACTTGATAGATATCAGTAATGCATTCCAGTGCGGGAATGAAACATAACCGATTAGCTAAGCTTGATGTTCTAAGAGCAACTTTAGAACAGCTGCCATGAAGACCCACGGCCAAGTTTAAATGTTCTTTTACTACCTTTTACGTACATAAGCAAACAAATTTTACAGTCTTCAGACGTCATCGTCAGTGTTGTCTGTTTCAGATTCAACGACTCCATATAGAAGGTAGATGTTTCAGTCTATAAGGTGATGATGTTTGCGGTGGACTGTAGCCTGTTTTCCATTTTCTTTGGACTTTTCCTCCAAGACTAACTAGATGAGACTTTGTGATATTGCACTTTCTTACTTCAGTAACCTTGCGAATGCCGTACTGCAATTTAAAATTCAGATTACTTGCGTGGGGAACAGACGTTTAAGCCTTCAGAGGTAACAGTATGAAAACTTTTAGAGAATAGTCTGTTTTGGTGTATTCCATCTACAATATTTTTATATTTCTATAAAATTCAACTTGGTGGGTTTTTATGATGTTGATTAATGGGCTCAAATTTTAAGCTTGTATGTCTTAGAGGTCGTTAGCATCCCAGAGTCTTTTCCCAGTTTGCATAAAATTGATTTTTCAGAAATATTTGTTTTATTTTAGATTTTATAGTTAGTACCATTTGATATACATTTAGATACCAGTAATATATTTTTCAGCACAATGCACATATTTCTTCGTTGGATTTAGGCGACTTGATCAGCTTCGCAGATTTGAAATAATTCAGGCGAATGGGCATTTACACGCAGTTCCATAAAATTCATTGACTAGTACGAAGACTAAAAAATCAATAGTAGATCTGGTTTCAAACTACCAGAAACTTGAAATATTCTACATGCAATTTATTTCTGTCTCAATAAAGATTTTAGTGGATCTTTTCAATTTAAAATTGTTATTATGAACTAGTTATTATATTAAAATGAGAAACAAAACAAAAAAATTATTTTTGTTATAACTATAATGATTTTTGTCATTCTCATCTCTTATATGTATAATTAGTTGAATAACGTCTTATTATTATGTACATTCAAGTCAGTAATCCTTAACGGTTGAGAATAAACATTTAGCACTTATCTTCTGCTGATGATGTCATATGCACTTTACCATATAGGAAATGTGTGGTTGTTACTCAAATTAATAATTCATAAAGCTCTAAAATGCAAGTTCATCTAAATACCTCAACAGAAAATGATGTCATTAAATTGTCCTTTTTAATTATTCTTGTTTATCTATGATTGTTAGTAAATTAACTTTACCTAGAAAATTCTTTAAAATAATTTCCTGTATTCTACTTGTTTCCTTTTTGTGTATTTGTACTTTTATATTTACGTTTAAAATTTATTTGTACTGCACATTTTAAAAGAATGTAAAGATATCAGCGTTTTATATATGATTTGTTAGAAAAAAAATTCTTAAAAGTTAACAAGATTACACTCTGCGACACATTTAAACTTTTCTCTGCTTTCCGAATTGAATGTTTAGGTAAGATCTTTTTCCATGTTCATCACTAATCTCTCCTAGGTTTTTGAGAGGAAAAGTCAAATAAGAATCAAGAAAATTGTAACTTGAATTGCTGTTTCAATTCATAACTTAGAGATACTGTTATTATTTGAATTCGAATTCCTTTATAATTATGATTGATAACTTAGCAACTTTGCGATTTTTAATAGTTAGTGCAACTGACTTGGAAGCATTCCAAGCTGCTTTCTCAGTATTTTTAAATGTGCTTTGAAAATCTTAAAAGCACTGTAGAGCAATAAAGACCCCTATTTGACTTTAGCCTCAATGACTTTCGAAAACGCTTGTCAAATCCAGAGCTTCAAGTTCAGATCTTGAGGACTAAATAATGTTTTGCAGAGACATTAATCTCTTCTAAATTATGAGCAAAGCCCAAGACTTCATACAGACCAACCAACTACATTACTGCAATATGCATAATTACATGGAAAAGAAAATTGACCTTTTCATTCTGGTATCCAGTATCATCTTCTGTTTGGATTTTCCAACGTGTTGTGTGATTGAAGCAGACTCGGAAAGAAGAAGATTGGAACGGAAAGGCAACGGACTCTAATAAATTTGTTCCTAATTATTATCAAAATTTTCATTTTTACAATCTGTTGATAAGAGGAGTGATGTTCTGTAGTAGAACAGAAATTGGAAACTCGTCGATGATTTTTGGTTTTCTCTTAGCTAGTTGGTTCCATACCAAATCATCCCTAAGGCAGGATAATGACTTCTTTGCAATTTGTTTCTAGTTTTTGAAATGCTTTTCCTTAATCGTTTATGTATCTCATCAGTTTGATGCAACTATAAACACCTTTCAAGCATTGAATTCTGGTCAAAGTTTTAAAAGATTTTTCATCTGGTAAAAGACGGACCACAAACCGGCTCAAGTTGGCCAAAATCAGATTTCGAATCGTCATATTGGCAGTGGTCGGATTTTTATCATATTTACGTTTGTTGGTCTAATTTGAACCTGAAATTTTAAATAAATACCACTAGCAAAGGTACTCCATGGCGATGGAAAACTTAAGATTTTCCTCTGATTATGGGACTACTGAGAAAACGGTAGTGGGAGTGCTGTCTTTAGCAACCATTAGCTTACCTGCCTATCCAAACTAAATTCTCATCTACAGGCCTCTAGCAGTAAGAGCCGCAATTTGATTTGTGCAAGATATCAAAATAGGACCAAACATTTTCATTCTGCATAGGAATAGGTCTACAAAACCAGAAGAATGAGATTATTATCTGTTCTGGTTTTATTACAAGAACTCAAGGCAAAATGGCTAAACTCTAACTGTAAAATTTCTTTCGTCGATAACAGAAAAAGCGGCTGGTATTTTAGGATTGGTAACTAGACCTCTATACGATTGTTTCATACCCAACTTTTTGGTGAATAACAAAAGACGATTACTGATTCTGGTCGCCAATAAACGTGGAAACATGCGTATCTACGGATGGCATTCGACGACTTGAAGAAAGATCTAAAGAAAAGGTTTTTAAAATAAATCGGCAAGTGTTCCGTATCTATTGACTATTGTCGGATTTATGATGGCACGTTGTTCGATTGTACAGCAAATAGGTTCAGTCCTAGTCTTCACTAGTAATTAGATCTCTTTATTAAGTCTTAGAATTCTTAATGTGAGCCCCATTAAATTTCCTTTTCCTAATTAGGAGCCTTTAAATCAAAAAGTAGATATTCAGGGGATAGGAACTAAATAAACCGACACAAGACTAAGTAACTTAGCTCATGCCAACATAATTGCTGAGTAGGTCAATTCTGATAATGAATTTTATTTGTTTTATATCTTACTGGACAATGCAGATAAATTCAAAGGTGAAGTCAGTTACAGCCAAGTATTGAGCTAATCTTTAAAAGTTATTTCCTATGTTACTTCAGTTCCTGTGTTCAACCCCGGTAAGGAAACCAAAGTGCATTGAGAATAAAATTAAATATCACTAAAGAAATCGAATTCCCTTGCTTTATCCCTTTTTTATATGAAAGTTTGCGTTAACACCACCATAAAAGATGATAGTGCGCCATTTTGTGTAAGAGCTTAATATCTATTAGGAGGTATTTTTGAAGAGTGTAGAACGGAGTCAATTTCTTCACAAGTCAATTCTTATAATGTGATAAGGCTTTATTGCTCTACGGCTTCTTTTTAGCCATACAACCGTCCATTTTAACAAAGCTTGCTGTTAAGGGATTGATAGACATGCAGGATAAGCGTTTCGTAATCACCTTATAGATAACCCTGGCAAAGCACGACATCACGGTTATTCAGTGCTGTGTCCTAAAGTAGCACTAATTGTATAATTGGTAGTTAAAGCAAGAATTTGATGTTACTACCACTCAATAAATATCCTCAACGGTTATGGACGTGAAAGTAACCTTGTCTGTTTGGGTTTTACAAGTAGCAGAATGGTTATCTTCTTCAGATAAAGAACCAACAGTCTTAGAATAAGTGTTTTTGATTGCTTCTTTTTGATTGCATTTGGACTAATGATATCTGGCATGTCAGAGGTCAATTACGCCCTATTCTTATAGAACAGTATTGTTTGAAGAAGAATTTCCTTTCTGCAGCTTTATTGTTTGCGATTTATCTTGATAGGATGACGTCTAGGAGCAATCCAATCGGTATTAATTCTAGAAATAGAGGTCAATGCCAGATTGTTGGACATCTGATTTAACTTCTAATTATCTCGAAGGGCATTAGAATTAAGTTTATTATGTTTTTGTTCTGTGGCGTTAAAGAGTCTTTCAATAGCAGTGAGCAAAAGAGTTGTAAAGAGGGCTCTAGCGAGTGCGAAGGTTACAAACCTGATGAGTCTGTCGGGACAAACGGGGGATTTAAAATAGATGGGGTACGTGTAGACTTAGAAGAAAAGCTACCATTAGAATTACTATCAAACACCTTAGGAAAGCGATGGAAATAAGTATCGTTCTCTAATTAAACTGTTCAGGTAGATAGATGTTAAACTCAGAATTAATGAGGTCTAGGGTTTTGATTCTACATCGAGGTCTGGCTTTAGAGGTAGATGCCATTATCTCTATCTCTCTATTGTAGTTTCCTCTATGGGAAAGCATTTCGTGCTGTCTCTGTTCAGAGTATGAAAAGAAAACTTTATTGTAGTATTGACATCTAAATTCTTAATCAGGAGGAACAAAGCATTTTAAAGGTAGGTGTTGGAGTAGTCTCCTTCTAAATCTGCAGAAAGTACCGCAGAGGCAGAAACTTCGTTCTTGTTCTTACTGCATTATGCCTATACTATATCTTCAAGCAGGATGTATGACTATTTATTTTGTATACCACCGCTGAAAGGTAATAGCGTTAATCTGTTGTGTTTTCACAATTTTTCCTTTACTTTCATCAATCTGATAGGCGTAGAATCCAAAACTGTAGAGATTCTGTCTTGATATTCTGCACAGGTAATGAAGAGTGGCGAATTGTAAAACTTAAAGGCTGTGTGGAAATTACAACGTATTAAGCTATTTCATAATGGCAACCTTCATGATAATACTTAACAATCAGGACACACTGCTTCGTCTCGCCAGATTTGAATAAACGTAATTTAGAACGTTATGTTTTTCGCCTCTGTAGAAAGTGCATTTGATGACTTTGTTCTTAACGGATATGATTCAGATCCAGCTTCCAGAACCACAGATGAACCATTTGCTTGAAATACATATTATCAAACTGTAAATCTTCCTGAATCAAAATGCAAGACATAGTACATAATTTATATGTACAGCTTTTTGCATAAATAATGTAGCAAATCATTTCTTTAATGAAGCAATTAACTAAATATACGAAATCGAATTTCATATTTATTATCCAAAGTCTTCTTATGGGCTCTTAGGGAACAAATTTTATGTAATTAATGCTACATCAGATTTCGTGTATTTGATCGGTTCATTCACTCAAAGAATGTACTGCAACATTATTTAAGCAAAAAGCTGTACATAGTTATATGTATAAACTGTGGTTTTGTATAATTAAATAATTAAAATTGGTTTGCATTCTGTAAAAGTCGCCAACATAATAGTCTTTTTCTTATTATTCTGTTGACAAGCACAAATTAAAAGTTTTAATTAAAAACGTTAATTAAATTTAAAAAAGAAACAACAAATATACGTACAGTACTTTCTACAATCTATGTTTTTAATTAATTAATACCCCAAGCTGATATTTATATTATCTGTTTGTATTGTAATTTTAGGTCGTCTGTTTGGCAGTCTGTTGTACAAACTTCATGTTAGACTCTTGTACATAGAGGATACGCCTATAGAAACAATAGATGAGCACACATTTTTGGGCGTAAACAATACCCTTAATGAGTTATACATACTCAATTCAAGTCTTAATGAATTTCCAAAACTGGCCTTCCGGGTAAGTAATGTATTTCATCACAAAACACAAGTTAGTTTTTCATTAAATAAATCAAAAATTATTGCATTATTACAGAATCTAGGAAATTTAACGATCTTAAGAATTGACCAACATAAACTTTCCTCATTACCAACGGACGCTTTTGGCGATACAGAATTAGCAGGAAAATTGTTAAAACTCCATATCTCAAATGGTAACTTATCGACGCTCCCTATTGAAAGTTTGCAGCCTTTGAGGAAGTTAAAGTCTCTCGATTTACACGGAAATAAATTGAAAGACCTCAAACGAAACCAATTCAAAGGGCTGCGAGATGTGGAAGTGTTAGATTTAAGTTACAATAATATCACTAAATTAGATGGAAGCCACATTGCGGATTTAACGAAGATGTCGTGGTTTAACGTTTCGCACAATAGCATTAAAGAACTTAGCAGGTTGGTATGTCTTTATATATATATATATATACATATTTTTGAAAGTTAAAAAGAGTCATAATACATTTTAGCTGATGCTACATTTAAGCGTACTTGTTGTAGGAGGACGTTTATAAATGTGTTGCGCGTCATTCATGTATAAAATCCACCCCAATTTACTGTTTTTGTTTGCTTTAGCATTTTACAACTGGAAACATGTGACACTGTAACTCCCTTTTTTTGTTTTGCTGCAAATGAAAACTTTGATCTATAATTTTTTCAGCGTTTGATTTTTCATTTCAGGGGAGCATTTGCAAGAAACTCCGTATTAAGAGTACTAAACATGTCTTTCAATAAAGTAAAAAAATTAGATTCAAATTCATTCAGAGGTATGAGATTTCTGAGACGGCTCTATATGTCTGACAATTTAATATCTGATGTTGGAAGAGGAACATTCAGCGGTATCACTCGTATTGGAACTATCGATTTGGCTAGAAATTTTATTAAAAAAATTGATTACCAGATGTTCTTCCAACTTAATTATGTGGAGGTAAGTGAATTTTTATTTTTATAACTGATACTTTTCTGTTATTCATTATAATTATTATTTGATATTTATAAATAATTACTACTATATACTAGTTGAAATTAGGACAAAAGAGTTTCATAAGTAAATCTTGTCAGTGGTATTTACAACTTAAATTTCCATGAATTTGACTTGCTGACAAAACTTGTTTCAGAGTAAATAAAACTTTCAAAATTCTAAGGATCTTAGTGTGCATCAAAAATATTGAATAAATCAATCATTTTTTAAATATTATTGGAAACTCTTTAGACTTTTTAAAAATTATTTATTGTCATCAATATTCGCAAGGAAGTGAATTTGATAAATGTTTCAGTCATACTTTGAAATTCTGAAGCTATTTGGTTTTGCAACTCAGGAATTCAGTTCTATGGGCTTTAGAACTAGTTAGTTTCATTAATAAGTAAACATTGCAACATTCGCTGTCTTAGAGTGGGTCTGCATTGCAGCTCTGCCTTATCTAAACATTTTTTTTCACTTTTTGTGAAATTACTTCATAGCGTTCATATTAAAATGAAAACTCTAACTGGAAACCTCATTATGCTATGTTGCAATGTTATATCGAAATGTTAAACCAAGTACATTATGGCATTGAATAAATCGTTTTTGCAATAACCATATGTTTAATCAATATTAACTTAACATACGACTACAATCTCTTACGTGAGCTCTCATAACTACGTGCTCAATAGTGCACTGTTTCAGAGATGCAATTTGTCAAAATTTGTCTGCTTTTTAAGTTTATATTGTTAATGAATGTATCTTCTATACGAATTTGTGAAATACACTTCACTATTATTAGCAATAAATTCATCTCAATATCCTACGTTATTTGTACGATATCGAAGTATGTAGAATCCAATTTTGCCTGAAAGCTATGCATCGCATATTTGCTTTTTCAGTTAATATCGTCAATGAACGTATTAACTACTTATAAGAATTTGTAAAATAATAAAAACATTTCACCATTGATCAAAATAAATTCACCTCAATATCCTAAGCTGTTTTCACGATATTGAAGGAAAAGTCCAGTTTTGTTGCAAAACTACGCATTTCATCTCTGCTCTTTCTGTTAATATCGTTAGTAAACGTAGCATTTGTGAAATAGTAAAACACTGCGGGATTAAAAGCAATACATTCATTTCAATATCCAATTTTGCTAGATAGCGATGAATGAAAAAAAGTCAATATTAGTATGCAAAAAATCTTACTGGAATATCGTTTGTCATTTCCGATATATTTCCAGTCCAATCACTTTAGGATTTTATTTCTAAATAAATACTGGTAAAGTGAGTTTTTGCACATGCCTTCGTTTTGACATCACAAACAACGTTCAAAAAGTCCGTTTCGAAATATTGCAGACCAAGCGAATTATTCGAGGCCAAAGGTCCCAAAAATCAGTTTTTCGCAGATATCTCGTTTTCTATTGGTCGTAAGTTAGTTTTGGTTTTTATAAAGATTGTTTATCAAAGTTTACTACAAAAGAGTTAATATACAAACTTCACACACGACTAACAGTCTTCGAGATATAAGATCGAGATAGGGTCGGGTACTGTCACCTACATTGTTTAATTTCTATGCAGAACACATCTTTAGAGATGCATTGAAAGGAGTTACAATTGGTATTAAGGTAAATGGCGAAGTGGTCAACAACTGCTGGACATTGTCAATGCAAAGAGCAAGGGGTTCAGCCTAGAGTTGAATGCTAAAAAGACAAAATCCATGGTAGTCAGTAAAACACCACAACAAGGTTAACGGCCAAACAAGTGAACGTGTCAAAAATTCGTATACTGTACTGTAATGTCAGAGACTTGGGACCACTCTACTGAGATTAAAAACCATACTGAAAGAGCCAGAGATATCTTGACTAAAATGAAACCTGTCTTGACAAATAGAGATCTGAGTCTAGAACTAAAGAAATAATAGTGAAAAGCTACGTATTCTTCGTGCTCCTATACGAAGTAGAGAGTTGGACCATGCGGAAGAATACTGAAGATTGAATTAGAGCTTTTGAAATGTGGGTATTTAGTAAAATGTTTCGAATTTTGGAGAAAATGGAGAAAAATATCTTCTCCTACAAAATACCATAGAGGCAAAAGTTGGAGGAAAAAGAGGTCCTGACAGAAGAAGAATTTCGTGGCTGGCAAATCTATGCCAATAGTTTGGAGTTACCTCAGTAGAATTGTTCCGCTGTGCAGCAAGCAAAGTCCGTATCGCCATGATGATTGCCAACATCTGAAACGCATAAGGCAGAGAAAGAAGAAGAAGAAGAAGAATATCGAGAAAGCATGAACGGTACATGCATTTGTTTCCGCACCTCCTTCGAGGTAGAATGCAAGTCACGTTTTGTTTACATGGTTTCCCCGTTAGGCCTAATCCATATCTTATTCAATTACCTAATACGTTTTTTCATCACTTTCTTTCTCTTTATATATTTCACCTTTTTTTTTGTTACTGTCTTCATCTTTAATACAGGTATCCTCTTCAGTCGTATTGGATGTCAAAGCAACAACGGGATCAATCTCATCATGCTCTACATCGTTTATACTGTTTGAGGATTCAACAGTAATATCATAAGAAGCCGAATTTAAGCAAGATTGACCACAACAATAACCAAAAATTATGAAGCACGGTAATCCTATGTCCCTGCATCTACAATTTAGACCACAACTTTTTGTACAGTTACAAGAAATAGAATTAAGGAGTTCAACATGTGCAGGTGGAAGTAACTAGCTCCAAGAAATTGTGCCATGCCTGTTCTACCTTTTATTGTGAATTTTATTCTGGCTTTCCTGGGGCGTATATTAAAAACCCCTACGCACGGGTTTAATATTCTTTGATGTAGAAACACCCATAATAGTTTTATTGAAGTCGGTTAAGACAGTTCGAGCAGCGCCAGTTTTGTGAAAGCCAATTTTAGCCATTTTCCGGCTTATAATATTTTTTTGCGAGGCCCGAAGGGCCCATTTAGACGAACGGCAAAATACTTCTCGACTTATCTTCGATGTTGAATCGCCAGTAAAAATCTCATCGAGTTCGGCGATGGACTCACTGTGTCCCCGCCCTTGGTGGTAATTTATCCATAAGCACAGAGATGAATCTCTTTTTATTGAATCTATTTGAAAGAAACTTTTTTTGATTTAAAAAGGATTTCAAAAGACTGAAGTTGTTGCAGCGCGTCGAAGCTGTTTCATTCCTTTGACATTCTTATTATTGTCACACTAACCATCAAATACAACAACTATATTCGAACCAAAATGATTTAGTAAGTAGTAAACATACTGATTAATAACGCAACCAAGAGCAACATTTTTCTAACATATCACACGATGAAGAAGAAATCCGCCGTCGATAATATATGTAGTATTATCAGTATCTAATTCAACAAGAAAGGTCAAAACTATCATAGAGATGATTTGTTGGTCTACTGCATGTTCTCGTTATCGAAAAGTCCCATAGGACATGGACTCAATTCATATTGTAAGAATTCACGTAGGTGGTCATCAAGTTTTTTATTTGCATTTATTCTCTGGAAGAGTAATAAAGGATCTATAGATTCCTTACTTACTTACAAATAGATTTATCATTGATTTTTACTGAACTATTCATTGTCTGAAGTAAAAAAACTCTGACATTTTAAATTTTATTTTATCAAAAGTTCGTCCAATGATATTTTGCATCAAGTGAGGCTAACATCATAGCAATTTATTTTCTCATCACCGAACTTTCTAAAAGTCCTCGGATCAATATTGTTTTTCAATTCAAGCATGTCTTGTAGATATGACTTCGCGCAGAAAAAATGTTTATGATTCTTAGGATTATCTAGAGCACGCTTTAATGTTGTGTAAATTGTGTTGGCATTATTTGCAGGATGATGTATCAATGGTAAAAACAGAATGCGAGACTGAAAATGTTTTTTTTGTAGGACACTCATCCACTGCAAATCAACTGTATTAAGCATTAACTCTGTTGATATTTGCTCGTTGTTTACATCTTTGTACTTCATTTTCACTTAATCTACATACACCACAATTCTCATATATTTCGAGTGGTATAGGTGCTATTGCAGCCAATTTCTTTGCACGTAGAATTGTTGGACATTTCGTTATTGGGTTTGTAGCAATAACTGTACCTTTTAGAGTTATTATTTTGATAATACCCATAGTATAAGGATGTCGGCAGTGTCTGCAGCATACTGTACGACAATACCTGTTTGAGGTGATTGAATAGCAAGTTGAGGATGATGCACAGAAGCAATTTCACACATTACTCCTTCTATATATGAAGCGGTAAAACCCACAGTAAAAAATATTTAATGATCGTTTCAATTCATACCTTCTATGAATGAATACAGACAGACCGTCCAATAACGGTGACGTAATAGATCATGGACGCACTGCAGCCATAATAGCGGGCTTATTGCCTTGCATTTAGATGGTAGTTTCTCTTTTTTCCCTCAGAAGAAGAACTCTGTAGAATTTATTTATTAATGTCATAAAACATTTTGTTTGGAGGTAGATAGAACTGACAGCAAGTAAAGTGATATTCTCTAATAATAGCTGCAACTATCTGAATAATTCGAAGTGATTCTTCTTTCAGATTTAGTTTTTTATTTTCGTACCAAGGTGCACATAAAATATTAGCCTGAATATCAATGAAACAATGATTATCGTCATCGTTGTAGACTTAGTTGCAATAACAATATTCTTACCATATCGTTAAATCAATTTTGATATTGTTGTTTGATCCTCTGGAGCATAATCATTAATTGATAATTTTTATTCTCTATGTAATAAAAAATTTCTTCCATTGCACATGTAATTTGCTCATTGGACGGCCTTTCTTATAGTCTGATGTCGGTAAAATCAAACTGTCAAAAAACTAGTTATGATATTTTGCTTTTGCAGCAATTAAATATATTTCAACACTAACACGATCTTTCACCGTCCTCTCATAGCTATCATTACGTGCTTCTGCTGCTCGTATTATAGTGTGCTTGAATGAAATAGTATTTACATGTCTATTTATGCGTCTTCCTCTTTTTTATCTCTTCTTGTTCACTAGTTACTTCACCACAAAATATACACAATGTATCAAAGTCAAAAGAGCTTGATTTTTTTTACGAAGAGAAGACTGAGACGTACTAGGAGATTCTTCTGCACGACGTTTTTTATATACTGTAATATTAAACTTCTTTGTATAATTCTTGCGACATTCAATATGCACTGTCACAGAATTCACGCTCCGTAAATACTCAATGTGTCCTATCATCTTTCTCAATTGTTGCGTTTCCCACAGTTTGTAACTCACGTTCAACAGTTACGATAGCACCATTTTTTAATGCTTTATTGCAAATAAAACAAGTATTATCAGCCATTGAGATAGTTTTTAAGAACATTGCAATTTGACCCATGGAACAACAATCGAATACGAGACAACTGCAACTCAAGGTCATTGCTGTTATTATTATTATTATTTTGATATCACGTTTTGCATCTCGGATGACTTCGGTTTTGACCTCCTCTTGACGAATCACATTGATTTAAAAATTTTCTTGTTATGTGACATTGTGTTGAGTATGTCTGTTTTTTGAAGTGACCTGTATGTGTAGGGGTGTAAACCATCGGTGGACAGACTCTGATGAAGGCTATAAGGAATGACTCCAATAACTGAGAGGACTATGGGGATTATCATCACTCTGTCCATTCCCCATAATGTCTCCACCTCGGGGCATAAGTCTGCATACTTGCTAATTTTCTTTGAATGTGTACTTACTAAGTTATGCGTGTCCGGTACTGCAATATCGATTAAGTATACTGACTTACTGGCTTTGTCAACAAAAGTTAGATCCGGCCTATTGCATGCAATGGTCCGGTCAGTTATAATTGCCCTGTCATAATACAATTTGTCTGTTGAATTCTCCAACACTTTGTCAGGCATATATTTATAATCTGGAATTACCGCCGATATTAATTGGTGCTTTTTTGCTATCTCCTGGTGGATAATATTAGCAATCTGGCTCTGTCTGAGTAAGTACTCAGTATCCAGATTTTAAGTGTTGAATAGTTTCCCCCGATTGATGACATTGGCGACACTTGTCAATTTATTTTTTAAGTATATGTTTTCTGTAGCTCCTTATAGCTACCACTTTATTTCTAATTACCTTTCTGAACCTTTCTGTCTCTGCAAATACATAGACTACCTTCAGTCAGGTAGCAGTTCGATGCCATTTTGTCGACATGTTGTTGGCTGATATCGTTGGCATGTCTACCGTGAAGGGCTCTCTATGTCCAAGCGGTAATTTTATCTTGGTGAGACTAAATCTGTAGTGATAGCTGTACAGTGTACATTACTAACATTAAAAGGTGTGAAGTTTTTATCTACCACGCATACTGCACTGCGTAGCTCGGACTTTGATTGTTTGGAGTAAAGGAATTGCCTCAGAACTTGCAAGTTATGAAGTCGAGTAATGTCTATAAGCCCTCTATCCCTCAGTGCGAGCGCGACAACATTAGTCCCTCTATACCATTAGGGTAACGCCACACTGGTCGGAAATGACGAAAAACCGGTCAAAACTAAATAACTCTCCCAATTGCTTAAATATTTTGTATATAAGGTGTTATTGGCGTCTCTGCTATCCAAAGTGACGTAGAAAATAAAACTTATTTTATTTATTTATTTGTTTTATCGACGAAATTAAAAAAATTCTTATCTGAGTTCGTACATTCCGTCTGTCTGTTGGTCTGTTGTCATTTTACCGTAATTTTACAGGACATGTTATATATGAAATCAACTTAGAATGTTATCCTGATTACAGATAAATAATCGATATTTCGATATTTCGAATAGTTTTCGAGATAATCGAGATCGAAAATGGCAGTTTTTCGACATAGTCTGTCTGTTGGTCTGTTGTCATGTTGCCGTAACTTTACAGGACATGTTATATATGAAATCAACTTAGAATGTTCTTCTGATTACAGACACCTAATCCATATTTCGATATCTCGAATAGTCTTCGAGATAATCACGATCGAAAATGGCGATTTTTAGGCATAGTATGTCTGTTGGTCTGTTG
>VTPC01005768.1:1232-11646 GCA_011009095.1 Ignelater luminosus
AAGAAGAAGCCACAAAAGCGATTCAGTTTCTGTTTTACATCTTTACAACCAACCTTTTACATATTTGTTATATTTTATTTATAAAAGGATTTTATTTTACATTTTCATGTGAAAAAGTTCTAGGATGCAGCTCTCCGTGAAGCGTAAAAATAATATTTTTTCTCGTTTACTAAGAAGACTAATTTTAAAAAGCGTTTGTTTACCAGTTCTGTTTAAGTTTCTGCTTTCTCGGTTCTCTCTTTATAAATGCTGATAATTAAGACTCAATTAGCTAATTAAGACATGAAAATCCACCCAAAGGGTTGTCGATCTCCGTTCGCTCTAATTATTCCTTTCAACAAATTTAGCAAATAAAAAATATCAAAAAGCCTCTTTATTAATGCAGCGTCTCATGAAATTATAAGATGAATAATTAAAAATCACTATACATAAATGTTGCAGTAGTTTATACCTTTTACAAATGGACAAATATGGTGTCTTAATAAGTATCTTATACCTAGTATCCTACTCTACAGATACACAAACGTAATTTGCATTTAGCGCCTACTTTACTCTTTAGTGCGTTGGAAGCAGTTGTGGTTCAATGTTCTTAAAATATTTAAATATAGCAAAGAAAAGGAATTTCTAACAAATTCCTCAGACCTAGCACCTTCGTTAAAGTGTAATAGGCTGTAAACTAACTTAGAAGGTGTACAAGTAAAATCTTGAAGAGTTGTAATTATAGTTAATTTCGACAGCGTTTCGAGATTCGCTACGTAATAAAATACTAGATAGTTGAGCTATCAAGCATAAAATAGATAACTTCAACAACTGCAGTATTTTAGAAATACAGGATTTACTGTAATCTTGTTAAACCTTGATAACTTGTATCCCTGCGCGACAGCAACTTTGTAAAATCACTTCCCTTAATGAAATTTTAATTTCTGCAGTTACATTCAAGCACTGTCATTAGATTTTATGGAGAAATTCCGCGTACTTGCTCACCGTTTCATCGGCAACGTGCTATAAAATCTTTTTTTCTTAGTTTTACACCTTGCCTTGTTTTTTCAACCCTTAAATATACATTTGTAACTAGAATAATATAATCAAATAGAAATTTAGATAAATCTGTTCTTTTTACACATGTTCATAAAAGTTTCACTGTTTTTCGTACGAATTGATACAAAGCTTTTCTTGTACATTATTTATTTACGTTTCGTTATAGATTTCGGTAATGGAAGGTAACAGCGGTAGTAAATGAGCTAGAGCTATTTTACGAATGTTGCTGAAAATAAAAGAACTGAACGATAAGAAGAACGAAATAAACTTTTTTCTTTACAGTCGCTTGTGTTTTTCATGATACCTACAAACCTTAATTTGCAGAGAACCAAAATTAAATTAGAGAAGGGAAAAAATCTAATGCTTTTAGTGAGTACAATGCGCAATTACTAATTGATTCTAAGAAATATTTAAATCCTTACAATAATTCTTGATATTTGTTCATAAGAGGATTGGTTATTTTCCAGAAAATAAATCGATTTTTCAATTCTTGTATCAAAATGAGGTAAAAGTTACGTATGTGATGATAAAATGTACTATTTATGTCGGCAACTTGCTTTTATCAACTTCTAAAAAGCTTTTGATAATGTAGATTGGAGCTTGCTGTGGAGTATCGCCGGTCTCTGAAAGTAATCAAAAGTTTGTGTAATAACATTATTTACACATCAATTTTGTAACGGGTATCGTGTTTTGCACGTATATTTCTAAAGTCTTTATTTTAAACGGAAAAATCATGGTTCTTGTTTTTATTATAAAATGCTATCCACATATGCACGCTGAAACTCAGTAAATAAATTGGAATAAATCCATATTTTAATAAATAATAGGTAATAACCATTTATTAATAATTTTTTATTTTATTTCTCTTTCTGTTACAGTCTTAATTAACTATTTTTGTAATAATGATTACCACAGTTTAAATTTTCAAACAAGACAACCAATTACAATCATAATCAAACATCATGATTTTCACAAGAAAAAGAATCAATGTGGGTTTGTTCACTAATCGTAATCATAAAAGCTTTAATATTTGAGATATGACTGTAGTCAGATGTTAATTTATACCACTTTTCAGGCGTAAAGCCAAAATTTGAAGCAGGGGGCGCAAGCCAAGAATTTGCTATAATGGCGGACTTTTTGTGGCGGAAGATAAAAGTGATCTCTCGCCCAATAGATTGATCCACAATGCTAGCCCAATTTTCTAATTTGAACAACTATTTCGAAAAACTTGCACGATTACAAAACTTTGCTTTTGCAATATATGATCAAACATAACACAAATAAGATGTAAGCGCCGGCGCCGCCCGCCTTCGTTTTTATCTACCTTAAAGAATCACATTAATGATCCTTAGTTAATTTAATGAGGAAGACATTGTTTCAATATTGCTCAACAGCGAAGCGTTATCCTGCTCATAATACACTGAAGTATTTGGGGCTTTCCCGTGCTAATGCTCATTTATACTTACAAAACATTCATTTGCTATGTCAGAGAATACGCTTTATCTGTTTGAAATTCATCCCGCCTTAGTTTGTGGAGCGGTTTTGGACAAAAAATAGCGTAATGTTACAATTGGATTCCAACTATTTCTCAAGGAAGTTATGTGAGCTGACAGTCTCTTATAATATGGGTAGTACTCTACTATATGATCTGATTAATCTTATAGAAATATCCTACCTTCTTATCGGAAACTTTAACTTTGGACACTTCTATTTTTGGAGTTTTCACTTAGAAAACACATTTACCTTGCGGTTTCTTTCTACAAAATCTCCTCCTGTAGATAGTGTAGTGCTAGGGGTCAAACATAAGCTTTGAAATGGAAGACATCACAGCATACACAAAATTGATAGAACTGCATGGCAATCAGGCAACACGTTACAGTAAAAATTAATAAAAATTTCTTGGTTTAAATTGAAATTCTTTATTTTCGGCTTTTACTGCAATAATTGCTAACAGCGCAGAACGCTGATTAAAATTCTGTACGGTCAGAAAAATCCACGCATGGTTATATTAATTTAGCATATCAAGAATATCGTTTTTAACTTTTTCCAAAACATTTTTAGTTGTTCATTGCTTGTTGATTTATTTAGTGGATAGAACAAAATGTACCAAAGTTTTATTATATTCCCACAATAAAATTTAAAAACTTCTTCCTTTCTTATGAAATAAGACGACAAACATATTTCTACATACAGAGTATCTCGAGAAAGATGGAACACGCGTTTTCGGATTATGTAAGGATTTTTAACAGGTTACAATTTACCCGTTTCTAGAGCCACTGTGTAAAAGAATGATAACCTTGTTACGAAATATTGTTACCTTAGCTAAGTAAAACGATTAACAGAAGTTAATGTACCAGCAAGCTCGCTCAAAGATGGAGATAGGCAAGATCAATGAAAAGAAGCAAACAAAAACGATTTGGTCAACCTCAGAAACAAATTAAGAAATAAATAGCTCAAAACACATCAAAGATGCTGTCAAGCCCTAATATGCGATAATGACAAATTCTTTGAGACTTTATTGCGGATTCAGGTTTTTCGTAAGCGCTTTAGGTCAGGGTCACATCACTTATTCATAAATTGTGTAACAGACTTTATTGTCCTTTTGCATGAAAACGCATAAATAAAATAACAAACGAATTATTATAAATATATTTAACATTACTACTGACGCACTTCCTTTATTATATATAAAGCAAGTGACGGAATTAAAACTAAATATGAAAAAGACAATTGCAGAAGATGATTTTAAGAATATTAGGGTTTTGTTAACAACTAAACGCAAATATTAGATTATTAAACAAAAAATAATTTTTGTATTTACTAGGATAAACAATAATTTATATTAGTATTATTATTACCAATAAATTTGAGTTACTTTAAAAAAGCCAAATATTTATTTAATCTGAATGATCCTGATTAATAGAATACAAAATCAGTAGTGGTGATTGCTAAACTAAATTTAAAGCTAATATTTACATGGGCTTGCTTTATTAACTAAATCTTAACACAACAAAAATGTAAAATTGTGTCGAGTCTATGGTACCTTAATGAGTGATTTCTTTCTGTCTACAATGTCACACAATTACTCTCTTTCACAAAGTTTCCATTTATAATACTACTATGTTGTACACCTTCTTTCATAAATAATGTCGCAGCATACTGTTTTAATGCACGAATTAATCAAAAAAAATTTTAGCGTTAATTAAACAAAAAATAAGAGACCTTAAGACGATTTTGGATAATTAATGCAAAATTAGATTTGTTTAATTGGTCTATTATAATAATTAATGGACGTAACGAGTGATTCCCAAAATTTGTCTCTTCAGTTGGCCATGAACGGAAAAGATAAACAATCCAATATGTCAAATTATTAGAATATGAATTGAAAGATATCAAGATTGTTTGTACATGTTAAGTTTGCTGTCAGTTTGAAAACTTAAAAGGTATTGATTTTTGATAAACATGCTTTTCGCTCAAAAATACTCAAAAAATAGTTTTCTGATGAAAAGCTACCTTAGGAAGAATTACTGGTAATAGAGAATATGCTGTTCTAGATGCGTCACTGAATTTAAATCAATTTCCAAATTTAGTAGTGCAGTACATTTAATAAATCACCGTAGTTCACATGAAACCTACTGATAAAACTATGGCTGAAACGCCGAGTTATGTAATTCTGTCTATGGCCAACTGAGGATATAAATTTTGCGGATCACTCTTTAGTATATATTTTAGAAAATACATCAAGAAATAAGATAATAGTTTTAGTTTATAAACTAAGAAAGTAGGAATTGTACAAATCTATTGAATTGCTAATCTAAATAACAGCCAATAAAGCATTTTGTCACCTTTTTCATAAGCTATTCAAAACAGTGTGTTATAGTAATAATTATGATATGGTGCAATGCAAATCCACATAAGTACGATTCTTTACCATATAATGGTAAAATCCATTTTGACGCCCAAAAGAAAAAGAAAAGATGGACTTGATGATAGTTCTAGAAAACCAAACGGCAAGATTGGAAACATTGCTTGTGTCCACGAGCAGATAGTACGGTATCATGCTACCAATGAAAAAATTTCTGATTCTTGACATGTGACAGTTGTAACGCGTACTATTTGCTCGTGGGCACAAGCACTAAAGCCAAAATAGAAAATGTTTGCTGACTTTAGAATTTCGTAGTGATAAGGAAGTTAAAAGATAATTATTTATTTTAACAACAATTGTACATACTACAGCAACATCTCTACTCGCTGTTAGGGAATGTTTGTGTACATATGTGTATGATTCTTTCTTGCAACCTTCCTTTTTCATACTCTTTTTTGTAAAAACATAAAGCTACGTACTCGAGTATGTTAAATTATCTTGCAAAAAATCTCTTTTTAGACTCAACCGTTTGTTTCGCTCAGCCAGATTTTGAATAAAAAGCATGATCTAGAATGATTTTATTTTTAAATTTTTCAATCAAATTACGTTTGATTATTATGTATCAACTTTTTGACCTGTTTTAGTTGATTTTCTTTACTTTTCAGATAAGTAATTCTAATTATGGGCGGCAAGTTGCTGCTTCTTACATGCTATGTTTCCAGGGTACATTGCACCCCTTGCACCCCCAAACGGTCCTGCTTGTGAATTTAAATAGTTTTTGAGAATCCACTTTTGATATGTTTTTTTAATGAAAGAAACACGACCAGCGGCTTGCCTCGTTCGCCTACAGTAGGATACTTGCGTGGAAATTTGGCAAGAGAGACAGTTTAGCTGTCTTTTAAAATTTATATAGTTGAGATTAAGTTGTAACAAATTAGAATTGACTCATGTAAATGCGAAATAAAGTAGGTTACTAAAAAACTAGGAAGCTTCGTTTATGTTTAAGGACTGATTACAAAAAATGATCATACTAATTGCCGGAAAAACCACAAAAGAAATATGTAACAATAAAATAACTTCTATATTCTAATTCGTATTTAGAAATTTAAGTAAAGTATTCAGGAATATTTATCAATTAAGCAAATTACAAAATTAGGATGTTCCTTTATGTAGTATAATGTGTGTACATTTGTCACGCCTAAATGGAAAATTCCTGATATATTTGTTTTTACTTTCGGCCTTTTAAATAAAACAAAAAATTCAAATTAAGTTACCTAATAAAATAAATGCCTGCAAAATTAAATCTTTTACGATTTAAAATTTTCTTTTCCATTAAGGTAAAATTGCTGTAAGTATCCTCAGCAAAATGAGAGTTAAAAATTACCCTAGAGTGATCCCAAAGTTTTCGATAGTATTCCCTACACCGCATCCTCTAACGATGCAGTTTGGAAGAAAATGATCACAATCCCTCGAGGGTGATGGTGAGCCTTTTATTCTCCTTTATTTGTAAAAGTAATATATCTAAAGAAAATACTAAGTGCCACATTTGAAGTTTAGAACAAAGAAAGCAAAATAATTTTTTCTTCTAAAGCGACCTACACACAGCAGTATATGGAACTTTATTTTAAATATACACTTCAAATTGATGCATATGAAATCGTGGAAAGTTGGCAGTTTGAAATAACACGTTTTCATTTCTGATATTCTCAGTGGATTCGAATTAATTCGATTTAGTTCCAAGTCTTTCAATCTTTTGTGGAAGGTTAATAAAAGCCAACATTTTATTAATACTTCGCAGAAGGTAGATCCGTTCTAAATTAAATATAATTTATTTATTTAAAAACTGACAATAAAAAAGAGGTAATAAAACAAAAAAGAAAAGTAATAAAATTTTAGTTAGAATATTCAAATTCAAGTCGATAAATTTGGATAATTTAATTATAGTTGTCAAATGGTGTGGGAATTGTTTAAAAGGAAAATTTTAGATTTTGTGATGTAGTACTAATAAGAACATAACTTAAATACCAGCTTTTTATTTTACATTAACTTAAATAATTTAAAGAATCTTTAAAATACCATATTAAATGTTACAATCTTTAAATTTTATTTAGAATAAAATTGTCAAAAGGTTTGAAAGAGATTTGATTTGAAATTTGTAATTGTCATTATAAGTACATGAAATAAACAGAAAAAGAATAAGTTACATTGATAAGTATACTTTATAAATAGTAACTAATACATTCTAATTGATATTCCTCAGCATCGCTATCAAATTAACTCAATTATATTGTCTTGGACATGTCATGTTGGTGTTAAACTAAATACAAGATAACAGTTGCGTGAAAATGTATAGCTTCATTGAAGTTATTTCGTGTGCGTTTCACGACAGCGCATCCTGGCAGCAGGAGCTGCAGCAGAGCCAGACATCGCGCCGCGGGCCGCACTCTCAATCGCTCGGCGGTCGCGGTCTGGGAAGGTCGAATCTAACCCCTCGACATGGGTTTCGTAACGTGTGTGTGCCTCGCGCTCTGTGTGGTGGCAGCGTCCAGTGCGGCCCCCGGACCACCCTATCGTGAGGGTGAGAGCGAGCCCTGCCAGCCTGATAAGCTCACCGTTTACAAAGTGATTCTGCACACCTTCTGGTCCAGGGAGAAATTCCCCAAACACTACCCCGACTGGAGGCCCCCGGCTCAGTGGTCCAAAGTTTTCGGTGAGTTTATTACTGAATTGTGCGTTATTACATCGATTTGGTGTAATTATCGGGCTCCTTTCCTATTGCTGTTTGTGTGATTTGGGACTTCCTATACGTATACACCTATCTGGAAACCCAATGCTTCACAGCCTCTAGCTGGGGGGTTATTGACAAATTTACTTTATAACACTATTAGTTAGGAAGTGCGCTCTCAGCTCAACTAAATCAAAGTTAGCACATTACAAAGATAGGCACGGATTGGTATTCAAAATAATCCACAGCAGGACTATCTTCTATCTATATTATGAGTTAATTTATCAAGTTCCAATTAAATTTCTTAACCTTTTATTTTTATAAAGTAACACAATATTTAAATGACATTAATAAATAAAAATTGAATTTATTTTCTTCTATACTTTTCTTTTGTAGAAAAGCCTCTAGTGTTACTAAAGAGAAAGCAGTTGTCATTTGTGTAGGTATATTTATAAACACTAAGTGACATGAGTAACACGACAAAAATAATTATTTAAAATCAAACTGGAGCACATTATTTAAAAGACAACATTGAAAGTAGCTTGTTAAGTAAATCCAGTTTATAAATAGCAAATTTATTTGAGAAAAAGTAATGGTGAATATAAGAAGAAAATAAAAGTTGGAAATATCTATAGAAAATGAAGATAATGAGGTTACGCAAACAGAATTTAATGCCATTTTTATATAAAAAAAAATTTCTTGAGTAAAATAATTAACCTTCTTAAAGGGAGTTTTCAAACTTTTTTAATGATCTGGTTATTATTTTCAAAATTTGTTACTTTATAATTACCTATCGTCGACGTCGAATCGAGATGTTTCAATTCTCTTTAATCTATGTATCTATTAAAAACTAATAATAGTGACCAAAAATATAAATAAATAGAGCAAAACCTGAAGAAAATTATTATTTCTGGAAAAAACCCAAAAACTTTTTTTCTTACTGATACAACCACAAGGGAAGTTCCTCTGTGGTTTAATAATCACCATTTAGATTTCTACGTATACATGCACTCACAATCAGCCAGCCAAACGGCTTTGATCAACTTATAATTAAATGCTTTAGGTTTGTAGAGTTTTATGGAAATTATAGAATTAATTATACAAGAATATATATAATATTACGTTAATTAAGTTATTGATGTTCTGACCTTTTATAAGTTAAATACGAAAATTAATAATTAATAGAGAGATAATCTTTTTTTAACGAAAATCTTTAAAGCTACATTGAAAATTTACTTGTATTGTATCTCTACCTATCATTTATATGCTGCTTAATTTTAATTAATATGTTGTTTGCAAAATAGCATAATCAATAATATAAAACTAGTTAGTAATAAAATGTGTTATTAATTTAATTGTAAATTAATTTCCGTGAACTACATGGGCTAAATTATTAATAAATCATTTTGAAATTAATTTTAGTCTTGTTTTAGAAAATTATAAATGAATAGAACAAACTTACCAATCCTCATTACATTTTATATAATTCAATTTAATTTATTCTAATTGTATTTATAATTTATTAGAATGGAGTACCCTTTTATAAATAATTAAACAAAAATCCTATAAACAGTAATTTTTTATTATACGAAAGTAGGTGTATAATTTATATCTTCAATAAATTAATAATTTTTCAAAGGTTCTCTTTTTAGCTTTGAAGTTTTTAATAATATCTTTCTTATTACATTTTTTATTTCAATTAAAATCGAAATTAGAATTTTATAGAAAATAGTTACATTATAAACGAATTACCTATAATTAAATATAAGATAAAATAAATTGAAACTCAAACCTGCTGGTCTTTTCAATTTCACAGAAAGACATAATCAGCTCCATATTACACATTAAACAGCGAGTCTACTAATTAGCATTATAAATATCTCAAAAAACTTAAGACACTCAAGCCTTTCATTAACTTTAATGTAGTTAAAAAACGGCTTCTATTTTTTGGGGGGTAAAAGAAGAGGTTTATGCGATGAAGTTCGCTACATCGAGAAGAGGCTTTACTCGTAATTATGTGCGGATTATCCCCCATACTCCGAGATAATTATTCGGTGTAGAAATAAAAAGGTACTGAAACGTTTCCTGAAGTACCCCGAAGATCACTGAAATTACAAAGCTCTAGAACGAGTTAAAATGGCGCCTTGTGCGTTTCAATATAAAAGAAAGGATCAAGGGATAATCAAGGATGTACAATTATTGCTCTTCCATAAAACTCGCTCTGTTTATTTTGCAACAAAAACTGTACGAAATACGAATTGATATGTATTATACTCTTTCCCTGCTTGGAAGATTTAGATTCACCTCTGGATTTTCAATTATTGATATGTCCAATAAAAAGAAATTTAGTTGTAAGGTATTATTATCTCGTGGAGATTATTTCGTGCTTTATATATGTATTTGTGAAATACAATATACCTCTATAAGGTATAAAAGAAAATTGTATAAAGCTTTCAACAAAGAAACTACATATATACACATAATATTTATATTATTTGTTTGTCTCTATTGTAAGCATTGTGCACTATTTCAATATTCATTACTTCGTCTCAATACTTATAAACATGTTACCACCATTATAGCACCATTGTATGAATTGAAATACTAATATTTTATTTGACACTAATGAACTCGAAGTACAAAATTAATTTTAATAATTAATGATATTAACAAGAAAACATTCTCATCTACCCTGTGAACCTATTTGTAAAGCATAAAACTTCCTTTAGATTAATGTTTAACAAATTGGGGTTACTGTAAAGAATGTAGTAGCAGCAGCAGCAACA
>VTPC01005768.1:12046-51636 GCA_011009095.1 Ignelater luminosus
ATCGATAGAGATGGCTAGTTAGGCTAGATTCTTCTAAATTTTATTAAATCTATTAAAGACTCATTTTCTTATATGTACCGCAGTTTGTGCCAATAATTTAAATTTTGAGATGTTTTTCGTAATAGTCACGGTTAGACCATTGTCTTTAATTCATTGTACTACGCATTGTAGAAATGATCTAATAGATAAAGCAAGAGTTCGGACAAATTATGTACATTCAAATATGATAAAAAATAAAAAGAAAATATTTATAAAAATTTTGGGCGTTCTCCATTAGAATAATTTTTCAAGATAATATTAATCTACTTTATTATATTTCATTATATCAGATAAACAATCAACTCAGAGCTGCTGTGATTTCCAATTATTCATTTCCTATATTGTTTGATATATTCCCATAAATCCTATTACTTTCATCGAACTCCGAAAGGAATCCTTACTGAATTTGCGAAGTCTGTCTGTCTGTTTGTCCGCATTTTTCTTTAAATTTTGAAATTTTTACTTCAGATTTGGATTCTACATCAAAAACTAAAGAAAACCTGGTGTTTTTTGTTTGATATCTCTTTAGGAACATAGTCAAAATGGCCGCCAAAATTTGAAAAATTTTCAAAAATTTTGTTTTTACTTTAGAATCGTATTCTACATCAAAAAAATTGGAGATATGTATACTTTTAGTTTTTTGATATTACCTCGGGAACACGGTGAAAATGGCCACCGAAATAGCAAAACGTAGTACACATACATACACTGAACAAATACAGAACGATGAAAAAATAATCCAGTTTTGACAATACGAGTCATCTTTGTATAAGAAAATGAATGTTGTGAACTGAAGCATGTTCTCTGCCAGTTACTATTTGCTATTACTGTCAACAAATCATAGTTATTAAGTTTTGTCATAAAAGTGATATTTAATCTTGTTTATAAAATCACAAAAATCTGATTCAATAATTTATAAATTCATATAAAATCTTACAGTTCAACTGTACTACGAGACGAAAATTGTAGAAAGTGCCACAGGTTGTGGCCGTTCTTAAATATCCAATATAGGTTTTCCTTCCCATAATTAATTCCGTTTGGAATACTTTTTCGATCGCTCTGTATAATGTATTAAATTGAAAGAAAGGCACGGTCCAACCTCGGGAAAACAACTAATCAATGTTTATGTACATATATAAATGCTTTAATTCGTTATAAAAGCAATTTCTCATTTCTAATTCCCGAAATATATTTTACAACAAATTTAAATCTTTTTTTTAAATTTTGAAGTTATTTATAAAGACGGAATGTAATATATAGTATGTATGTTTGCGGTTTCTAATTTAAACGTAGTTAAATCACCCGATTCCTCTTTTTGTGAGAAAGCGGAAACCCATTTGCAAGATAGATAATATGCGGAGTTGGGAAATAGATCTTTTTGTAAACCGCTTATAGTGAGTAACAAATTTAAAGATTATGCTAATTAAATATATAAATAAATGAACCACTACCGTCAGGGATTATGGTATATAATTTAACAATATCGTTTGTGTGACATCGTTAGCACTTGAGACAATAGGGTCGTATGTGGTTCCTTGTCTTCAATGTTTGTCTAAGATATTAATTTTCGGAAGCGAGGCATTTACGCTGCAAAGCAGATACTTATGCTAATTAGAACATTTCGTAATTGGTGTTATTTGAGAGGGGTAACTTTAATTTGGATTTGTGTATTAGATGCTGGTTTAGATTAATACTGGATATATGTAGATAACTGAATTCAGACGTGCCAAAAATTACATATTATCAGAATGCGATTTATTATATTACATTTATAATATAACGCCCAGTTTGAATAGCGGCGAATTGATAAATTGAGTTGTATGTGGACACACAACGTAATTTGCATCGTTAACAGATACGCAACGTAATGGGCCTGATCAAATTTGTTACTGTAATCATATATGTAAACACCCTGTTATTCACTACGAGTTTCCACATAATTTGGTTTGTGCATTCTGCCGTATACATCGAGGTTGTTTTATTCTTTTCTTTGATATTCGATACATTTCTAGAAGAGTTCTTTTATGTTGCAGATATTTAATTCATAGCATATTTTGAATTTAATTGGAAACAGAATCGTTTGAAATGTAAAGCGAACGGCTTATGTCAGAGTATAATATTAAAAGGTATAATCCCACTTACGACAGCCAACTAAAGTAGCATTAATATTCGATTGTAATCTGTAAAAGGGAGCTTATAAGAACGGATAATCGTAATTATTGAGGATTTACTTTTGATACCAATTCAACAACTTAATAATTAAAGGAATTTGGTGGAGTAATCAAGATGTGTATTTTATTCAAAAGAGTCGTCTGGACATTTTCTAGGTTCTTAAATTGTTACTGTTGTTTATGTAATTGTTAAAATATTAGGGTAAATGTATGACATTTTTTAATTAAGTAATAATTTTGCAAATCTATAAAATCTATTTGACTAAAGCCAGTTGCTTAATTTAAATTCGAATTTTAATCCAAGTTCAACTGCATAAAACAATTGTTTCAATAAGCATATCCATGCAGTTGAACTAGGTAAGTACATGCGTGAATTACAACTTATAGTCGATAAACCAGTTATAAAACGCACTAAAAACGAACCGGAACTTATTGCATAACGTACGTTAAATACATAACAGCCAGCCATGGGATTGGTTGTTGCCATAGCTATAACGTTACCGTATTATAAAACAGTTTGTGATAACTACCTATTGTCTGCAGTATACATATAGTGCTGTCAGGAAACGCATAGATTCAGAAATAAAGCAAAAACGCCAACAAGTAATGGAAGACAATTGTCCTTAGCAAGTTTTCATAACCAAGTTTGCAAAGTTTTATTTCAAAACAACTTACCTTGTCATTACTACTTTTGTTGACTGCAGATGCGTCTTAAATTCCTGTTCTAATGTGTTTGGGTCGATACTTGACCATACTTACGGAATTGCTTAAAAACTTTTTCAGGGTGTATTTTTCCCTTCAGTGAAAAGTAACTGAGAAACACCTACTTAGATGTCAAAAACTACGACGCTTGTTAGAATAAAAAATATTTTTCAGTTCCTGGTAAGAGAGGAAAAAGTTTCTCAGCCATATAAAAAATGGTTTTGTGTTATCGATATTAAAGTCGACGGCTTGTTTTAAACTATTATTATTATAACCTAAACTAAACACTTGCACTGGATTTTTATCAGCCATTTTGTGTTTGTCTAAGGCAGTTACACATTCAGTTGGAATCGTTGTTATGCCTCAAACTGATTTTCTTTATAACTAACCTTTTGATCATTTTGTTTGTACCGACTTGACTGGATTACATGCCCTTTTGATCGAGAAGAGTCTTGCAATTTTAGAGGTATTGTTCTTCTTCTTCCAGTCAGGTAAAATCTAAGATGCCTTTATCAACAGAGGCGTTGTTAGCCGGTAACTTAGCTTATACGTAGAATCTTTTTTGCCAAACCAGCATTTAACCTGATAGAGAACAGTGCAAATATAACTAGTGTAGGTATTTATTTTTGAGCATGGCAGAATCTTGAATTATAAACAATGCGAGACTAATAACAAAGTGTTACGACAAAGAGACAGAATACCTAATAGCTAGCTAGTTCCTGAAAAATTATTTCATTTTGCATTTATTTTACATTTGCGTAGAGGTGCTCAATATGCATTACATCAGTATTACTACCATTGCTGTCGCAAGATTTTTTACTACTTCCTGTAGTTTTTTTATTCAAAAAAAAAGAACTCAGTGTCCTTGTCTAAAACTCATTTGGTAGAGCATCGGTACAATAAACCTATGGATGTTCTCAAGCTTAAATTCTTTTCGGGGCCGAATATTTTTATAAATACTAACTTTTTTTAAAGATTCTAGATACAATGCAGTTTTCCCAAAAACATTGAGGCGTGAAATGAAGAAGACAATTCAATGATCTCGTTCAATAATGTGAAAATCTCTGATAAGATTTTACGATCGTATACAATCTCATTATTGTAGTTCCTTGACAAGCATCATCAAAAATTATTGTCACCAGCTCTGGTTATAAAAACAAAATCAGTGTCTTTGATTGGTAAATTTTATAATAAAACAAAAAACAAATCAAATAAATTTTTATCGTATTTGTAACTGTCAAATTTTGCATTAAAATAATAAAATGTTTTCTCAAGAACATAAAATTCTTATGATAAAGTCATATTATAGAAATTGTCAACGTTTAGAAAATGGTGAGTGGATTCATAATCCACGTTTATGTTTATATGAGTTTCGTAAACATTTTCCTGAAGTAGCAGTAGTAGATGAAAATTTCTTCCACAACTGCAATGTACTGTTGCTAATTTCGAACAAACCGGTAGTACAAGTGATAGAAAGGGAGCCGGTAGAGAACAAGTTCGAACTGATGATATCATTGAACAAGTAAGAACTCGAGTGGAGCAAGAACCAGCGTTGCCACTTTGGAAGCTATCACAAGAAACTAATCTTAGTTACGGTATGTGTTAATTCATTTTAAAAGAGGATTTGGATGTTTCCCTATAAAGTGTAGCTTCTTCTGAAACTCTTACCACCATAAAGAGTTGCGTACTGTACCTCGTTTTTTGGCAATTTTGATGATAACACTTTAGATTTGACGTTCTTCTCAGATGAGTCATGGTTCTATTTATCCGGGTACATAAACTTACAAATAATGAAAATGTGTAGTACTGACAATCCTAATCTTATCAGAGGAACTCCCATGCATTGCTCTAGTTGTTTGGGTGACTCTATCGCGAAAGAGAATAATTGGTCCCATCTTGTTTTTTATTTTTATCAATGCTAAAAGATATCGGAATGACCTATTACAACCGTTTATTGATCGATTGCACGATCATGAAGTACAGCACGTTTAGTCTCAGCAAGACAATGCCCGACTACACGTAGCTGGAACCATCTTGAAATTCTTGGGACAATTTTATGATGAAAGACTAATTTTGAAAAGTCTCTATCCATTAAGGTTGTGTGATCTTACAAGGGATGAACACGGTGAGGCCGTCACCGATCTCGATGAAATTTCTACTGGGGATTCTACATCGAAAATAAGTCGACACGTATTTTCACTGTGCCATGCCTGTTCCGCTTTTTGTTGTAAATTTTATTCTGGCCTTCCCGGACCGTATATTGAAAAACCCCTATACATGGGTCTAATATTTTTCGATATAGAAACGCCCGTAAAAGGGTGTTAGTCCTTTTGATTACTTTCTGTTTCCGTTGTTAAAAAGCACCATTTCCAAGATACCAGTACATTCTCCGAAAGATTTACAACGAAACGTTGTGGAAGAAATTATACAATAAAACTACACCTTACGTTTTACAAAAGTCTTTGATAACATTAAGCGACGTGTTGCATTCAGGAGTTCAAAATAAATTGTTCAAAGTTGATTTAATAAATTGTTGTGTAAACAAAGTTAGCGGTGGTTTTTATTTTGCGGTTAGAATTTAAGTGGAAGTGTCTATTGGATCGGCGCAGGAAATATTATTACGTGTGAATCTGGTTATTTCAATATTAGGTATAGACGCATCTTTTTATTTTCTTGGACGTCTTTGATGACAATATTTCTTTACTTAAAGAGATCTAAATTCTGAATTATCGTAAGACCTATCTTATTTTGCGAGGTGCATTCTTCCAGAAGCCTTGAGAACTTTAATATAGGAACAAGAATTTTTTAATTTTTTTATTTGGATTTTTTTCTAAAATCGTATTTATACCTCGTTATTTTTATATTCCCTTGGTTTCACATCATCATTATCCACATTGATCATATCCCCCTATTACTAGGTTACTTCCAAGCTGGATAATATTGACCGACTGTAATACTACTTTCCTAATTCTTATTCTTGAATTAGAATTATCATAACATTTTAAAAAATGCCAGACATATGTAAAGTAGTCTGGACTTAAATTCGTTGGTACCGATATACTTATATACTTTGAATAAAACTTGTTTAAGGTAATGAATTGAAATGAACATAACAGTTAATATTAACTTTCCAAGTACCTGCATTTAAAAGTTTTTCTTTTAGATAGTGTTAGTTAAGTGCACAAGGCTTCGTTTTAATATAGGCAATGGGGGAGATCATTGATTCATTCTTTAGACAAAGATCGAGAATTTTAAATATAGACATTTCGATTACTATCGGTTTCATTTATATAAACGTACCTTTCCAAAAAATTAATTTTGCTACTAAATACGCCTTTTGGTTTGAACTCTGCCTAATCTCAATAAAATAGCATTAACATAAACAAGTAGGTATAATATCATGTCTACATCAGCTGCAGTAGTTTACATATTAAGTTAGATTTTGTTTTTCTGTTATTCTGTTTCTTAAAACATACCTAGAATTTGGTATCTGTCAGTAGTACTTGGAAATTTCAGATATCTATCAACGTTTAAGATATTGAGGTCTGATACATTCCATGGTGCTGTAAGATCTCCTTCTTGCAGACAGCAAATCGGCCTTCGATAAAGTAAAATGTTCGGAGGTTAAGAGATACAAAGAAGTAAATGATATATATCCAGCAAAAGAAGTCTTTAACATTCAAGGATATTCTAACTTACAGACTCTCTAGGAAACTGACATTTTATCAACAACTACATTACAGTTACGCACGCGCAGCAAACAATTCTATAGTATGCGGCAAGGGCTTTGACACTTAGAATTTATTTTGGAGATTTACTATAAGTACTTATTAGAGGCAGTATGTAAGGCATCTAATGTGAAACTTTTGAGATCTTTTCTAAGAAGAATGTACACAAAGAAATGTTTACAAGTATTCTGCTGAGCGATTTGAGCAATTTGGGTGCTTGAAAAGACCAAATGGAATGGTTAAAGACTCACCAAAATTTTTCGTTAATTATTTTCAACGATAGAGTAGACATCAGTTAGAAAGAGGTCTTGCTTCGTCTGTCTGTGCACTAGGGTTAGTTTGTGTATAAAAAAGATATCGGTAGTTATCACAATAACGAGGAACATTGAAGGAGTGCAAAAACTTTTTTGCCTGCAGTTTCTTGTTTTGAACCACTTTCATTAAATGTTTACAAATTGTGCCTAAATTCTTTTACAGCCTTGTGGTCTCAACTGTTGTGGTGATTTTGCTGTCGTCTAACCCAGAAGATATTCCAATCCGCGGTAGGAATTTCCAACGTGTATCTAATTGTAGTCACACTGCTTTACACTCCTCCCGGAAAAGAACGTCCCTTTACAGATTTTCTCTGCGTGACAATTTTAGGATTGAACAGCGACGTTCGGGTTGACAGTCAGATGTTTAACTATCAGAGTCATTAAACCCCCCTTTGAAATTAAAGTTTTTGTTAAAATTTAACTATTTTGAATCTGACATTTTGATATCGGGTCAGCTCTATCTAAAAGCAGCATGGATTAATTCATAAAATCAATATACTCTGACCTGCTGTTATGCATGCCCCTAATTAAAAATTTAAGTTAAGGTAGTATTCCTATTGACGTATAGTAGGAACCAGACAAAACTTTCCGTTTTTGGATTAAGAGTTATTTACGGCTTACCGTTGATTAAAGTGAAAGAAGAAGATAGAGCATTTTAAGAGGTGGAAGTACCTTGGCCACGGTATGGAACATGCCGATCTCTTTGTACTTTAAGTAGCTTTTTTCATTATTACAATCAATATAAATAACCTTTAAGCAGGTTTATAGCTTTTTAAATCAGAAAACGATAAAGTCATCTAGTTCGTACCTTACTTACAAATATTCTATCAGGAAGGCAATGTTCAGCTAATTTTAGAAAACTTCTGGTTGTTAAAAACTACTCATGACTAGTTTTCCAATATTGTTAAAAAAAGTTATTATCGCTGTTCAAGATCCACAGCTATCTCGAATAGAACAATGAACCATAAGTGAATTTCTAAAGCATTTCTCTGAAAAACATTATTCGTAGGAAGTTCAAAGTAATTTCCATTATCCCCTTTTTGTCATATGTAACTAATGTCTCTTTTAAAGGGCATTCATTATTGTAGTCATTTGGCCATTTTGTACAATCACGATACATATAAAGCAACGTCCTACATTTACAGTTATGAAGGAATTTAATATTTGTTCTCCCACAGCGCTGAAGTTTTCATTGAACAAAGCTTCACAACTTCTATGTCCTGTTGTTTTATAGAATATCACTGAAAATTTTCAAAACTGGCACGGAAAATATTCTCTAGGTTATTTTCAACAGAATTATTAATATCTCTTCAGATAAGGTACACAAGTAAAGAAAGAAAAATCTTGTTTATTTCATGTTCATGTGTTTTTATGTTTTAGTGTTTAAAGTTTTGTTTTAATTTGCATTAATTTCAATACACAAAAGCTTTCGCACCATGTTAATTAAAACATTGATGTCTTTTGTAACGATGTAACCTTTTGCATATTTTAAATTTATCGATTGGATATGACACGTGAAAAAACAATTAAACAAAGGGGAACGTTTTATTGCCAATGTTTCACCCTTTTAATTTACGTTTTTCCGTCTTCTGTTTCAAACTCATACGTTAGCTCTTTTTTTTTAGTGATTCCGTACGTACTTGATTTAGTTTTCGTAAAAACTTCAAAAAGTGCAAAATGAGCTGAAATATAATACTACCGCTATTTTGCGAGCTTTTTTAAATAATAAGCTGCTTGCGCTCGTTTCAAACGAAAAAAGTTCTGTTTGATATGTACGAGTTTATAATATCAGGATAGGAATTCTACATTTTTTTTAGTTTCGATAAAATGGACCCGCATATATGTTCTAATACAAAAGTAGATGCTAGATAGAAAAGGTTGGCAAGGGAAGGATTTATTGAGATCATAAAAATGCGCTTGTTTTTATACTTGGAGAGTTATATTATCAAATAAAATTTTAATTTTGGCGTAAACTTTCTCGCAAATAATGCACAACTCCAATTTGATTAATTATTAAAAAAACGCCATGTGTGTAACTTCGAGAATTTAAATCAGTTGTGTAATTTTACCTTACCGGGTATAATTTTCTCCAAAAAGGTTTTAAGATATCTTTGCTTCAAATGTCAAGTTATTAAATGTTTAAGATGCTTATCTTCTTATCACATAAACTAGAAGGTTTCGTTTTTGTGGTTAACATTAAGATATAACTCCTTTGAAAGTTGCCCTTTATAATTACATTACATATTATAATAACGATGTAGTTACTTAAACATCTTAGCATAAAGTGTTGTTTAAGGGAGGTGGCTTTTGCATATTTTTTGCTTGTTAACTTTCTGTATACCACATACGTTTAACCCTTTTGGGAAAGTTTGGTAAACAGCTACGAAAATTAATATTCTTGATATCAGGAATGCTATCAAATAAGTTTAGATCATAGAAGTGAGGTACATTTTCATAACTATCTTCATAAGAAAAAAAACCCAGAATTAATATTTAATATTAACACGGAAGGCAGGTAACGATAATGTATGGCAAACACATGTTTCTATTAACATTTAGTGTAAAAAGTAAAGCGCACCTAGAAATCTACCGGGCGATGAATATATTATCTTGTCAAAGAAGAAGGTAAGGTAAGAGACGGCGTGTGGAGCGAATACGGCGCGTCCAATATTAATCTTCAGGGTTTATATTCTTTAGGTTTGTTTATGTGCTCTCTGTACTTGCAAACTCTTGTGTTTCTCTTTCGGCGAAGAAAGCTTTAAAGCCCGTGTAAATATTTAAAATGTAATCAAGATATCCTATGGTTTATGTCGGAGAAATTTAACACGAAAATTTTTAATGTTATTTATATAAGGGCCTTTCTCACAGTATATGTATACTTAAATAAATAACTGTTTTATAATTAGCATAACCCTTCATTACTAATTTAGCACAATGTACAACAGAACTAAACCAGATATTAATTAAAGTTAATATTTACGGTGTTGAAATGCCCTAGTTTTTTTTTTATTTTTACAATATCCGCGAAAACAATTTCTTACATTAACATTTACTAATTACATTCTAGTGATTCTGGATTTAACTGTAAATTTTAAAGACAACTAATTAATTAAATTAGTTTCCATCTGTCGGCGACAAATTAATTTCGTTCTGTAAAATCCTCAAAGGGTAACAACCAATTTAAAATTATACCAAGCTGCCTTGGAGCTGAATTAAAGTCATTCAAATGGCATAGAAGCATTGTAGGTATTAGAGAAAGTCTGAATTAATAAACATTCTGTATACTCGGAAAATCTTTAGTTAATTTTGTTATTCAGAAGAAAATTATATCGGATTGTTGCTTATCCTTTCATTAGTTGAATAGGACTAACATATTATAAATCCTTAAATAAAACAGAACATACAGATTTGTATTGAAAATCTCCGCATTACGTTTGTGTACCTTTCAATAAGAAGTTTACTCTATGTGTAAAAATGAAGACATTCATCTACAAAAGCGTTTTAAAAGTATTATATGACAGTATTTCTGCTATTACATACGATGGGCAATTCGTATAAGACAAGAATATTGTGGTAGTAACATTTATTGCGGAATTGTTCAAATGTAAACAAAAGTAAAGGTAAGTTGAAGTAAAGAGAGTCAATTAAGATGTGTAGTTGCTTGTAAATGGGAAACAAAGCACGTGTATGTGGTTTTAGTAACCTAGCGGTCGTCATTACGGTAAGGTAAGGTTTAGTGTAGTTTTCGATTCTACGCTCATTCTGTAGTAAAATATTGCAAGTTGTTGAACTAAAAGCGTGCACGTTACCTTGAGTGGTTACTGATTGTGAGTTTACTAAGACGAATTGCAATAGGAAAAATAGGTAGTTTCGAGTATGAGTAACACAACCACTTGAAAAGGTTGCAGATATCAGTTCTATATCTAATAGCAGTTCTGAATGTCCACGGGGTTGTTATTTTTCTTCAGCTGGTATCATGTTTGCAGCTTTTCTCTGCTACAGAAGCTTCATTGACATGCCTTATACATTTTGTTTATCTGTTCTGACGACATAATACACAGTGGGCTTCTGTCAAGTTAATTTAAACTTAAGTGCTACTCACACGTCATGACCATAAAAGTGAGACCTATTTGCGTGCAATAAGTTTTTATAAATCTTTATACCAAGCAATTTTTCTGATTCTATCCGTATAATCTTCAAAAATGTAAATTAGACAATGTGTCAAATCAGACATATTAATGCAAAATAGATGAACACAAAAGATCAGCTTTACTAGTTTAATGAAATCGTTTAAGACTATCAGGATTTACTTAAATGTTTTTATCGGTTCTCTTTTCTTTTTGAGTTTGGATTTTTCCTACAAACACTAACAAACGATAAATTATTAAATTGATAAATTAAATAGACAAAATCCCTAGACCGATCTAATTGAGGACAACAAATAAAAATGCCTGTTAAACGGGAATAACGCACCTAAACAACGTCATTAATACTCTTTCCTGTTGAAGAAAAAATGATGTTCTGTAATGCAACCTAACTTAAATCACAAGAGTTTTTATTTAAATTCTAAATGTATCTAAATTCAGAGAAAATGTATTCTACACATGCAGGATATTAATCCTAATTATTCCGTTATTATTACACTACTTTGCGTAGTTATTCTTAGTTTTCATTAGAATGATAATAAATAATAATTGGAACATAAATAACAAAACTTAATACGAACAAAAATTATACCATGACCGATTAGGTATCTGATACTATCATTACTCCTTATCACAACGGAAGAAGGAGGCATCATTTCAAAAAAATTGTGTGAAACTCGAAATTCAGGTCAGTGGATAGGCACTGATACCAGGTTTGACATAGGGACGGCTTTGGTACTATGTGTGTTGGAGAAGTCAGTTTTTGTTGTTTACCTTTTTGTTTAACCATTGTACCTTGTCCTAATTCTTTTGTTTTTAAAATTTTATTTTAATTACCGTTGGGATTGCTTTTCTCCTTCGCTGTGTTTTATTTTTTTGTTTGACCGTTTTGCTTATTTCCTACTCTTTTCATTTGTTTTCGTTGGAACATCTATGTTGTCTACAGGCAAAAGAAATAAAGCAAATAAGTCTATTTGACGGCTTAGTGATTCTTGAAGAGATGCTGTTGAACTGGTGGACTCTGGTTGCTGCTGCTGGCTGATCTTGTCTGATTGCTGCTGGGTAGTAGGTGGAAACTGATTAAATGAATAGACGTCCACGCAACCCCTTGGTTGCTGATGATAGGTGTGAAGAATCTGTGGCCATGACGGAGTTCTGTTCGAGTTAGATGGTCGTAGTAAACTATGTACCAAACGACATCTAGCAATCCACGCGAATCGCTGACGGAGCTTATCCGCGAAATAACGTATTATCAGAAAGTAACTTAATCTGCTTAACTTATGAAATGAAAAACTTACGCTGGTAATTTATTCATTTATGTATTTGTTGGTGAAATAATGTATATAATTCGCAATGACCAATGACCAATGTTTCATTTCATAGTTTACGCAGATTATCTTACTTTTTAATGATATGTATGTTAGTAATTTGACAGTGATTTGGTAGATGGTCAGAAGTAAAAGTATTGGCGTAGAAAGTGAAGGTGCAAAAACGGTTCTAACGGACCTAAAACAGAAAGAAAAGAACGACAAAAAGCTATTTGTGTTGGTGTATTTGCAGAGAAATAAGCTTTCGGTAGAGTTTAGAACTGAAGGGTTTGACTGAGGGCCTTGTCAAGAGCGTTTTACCGTTCCATGGTGGATTGAATGGAGTTTCCAAGGTATATTATGGGAATTTAAACTTGCGTTTAACGCTCCTGGAGATAACTGAGATAGATGTCCCAATGAACATATTAGAGGGATTCGAGACGGGCGTCTATCAGGGGCCGATTGCACACCTTCCCCGAGGGACAGAAACTATCTAACTAGAAAAACTCTCTACCAATTCTCTTTTTTCTATTTGATATGGTCTGGGGATACAGAAACGTAGACCAATATTTGATAAGTGGGCGAATAAAAGTGTTGTATGTACGAATTGTAGTCCTAGATTCCCAAGCGAATCACAAATAAATGAAGGCACAGTGCTAAATGACGTTGAGACACTTGTTCAAGCCCAGTTCCATTCCCCCATAGATGATATATATTAAAGTGGTCCACTGGTACGTGACCGTTGCGGGGCCGAAGGTGAGTTCCTCAAAGAACGAAGCATACATCCCTTTCTTGGCATTTACCATAGGACTAGGGGTTTTTTGGGATGTCAAAGTAGAATGGCCTAGTGGGTTTCAAAGGAGTTGTATTTAATCCGCCACAGCCGGAACCACCTTTCTAGCTAAGCGAATGCTGCAGCGAGTTAACGGGACATAAGAAATTGTTAATCATTCTGACATAGCCAGCTGAGACGTGGGAGTTTAGAAGCGTATGAAGAAGTCGCACGTGTGAGATCTTGTGAAAGGCATGTTCAAGGTCATGCCATGTCAAGCGGCAACGTAGTTTTGTCTATTGAATGCTTTGGCTACGTTAGTGTGTAATAGTAACTGGTTGGTAGTGGATCTGCCCTCTCAAAACTCAAATTGATGACGGGAGGAATGCCTGCGTTTTCTAGAAATTTTCTCACTTTATTGGCGAATATTCTTTTAAATATTATGCCTGAGACATCAAAAAGGATTACAAGGCTGTAGGAAGCAAAAGCTCTTTTAGTGTATTTCTGAAACGGAAGGACGAATTGACATGGAATTTTTTTTATTCTATAAACTACTTGTATAACACATCGTTCAATAAGTCCCGAGACTAACCCAGAGATGGTGCTAGTAGTACCAAACTAGCCACGTTTCCCTAGAGTGCGAACCTTCACATGAAACGTGTAAAAATTTCACGTCGATTGGACCACAAACAGCAGAGTTATCGAGGTTAGAGTAAAGTCACTTTGTAATTTATTTGAAAAATGGAACAAAGCGAGTTTCGCGTGTTGATAAAACATTGTTTTTTAATGGGTAAAAACACCGTAGAAGCCCAGCAATGGCTTGAGAAACGTTACCCGGACTCCTCTCCATCCAAATCAACGATTTGTCGTTGGTATGCTGAGTTTAAACGTGGTCGTACGGACACAAACGATGCGGAACGTTCGGGTAGGCCATTGGAAGCCGTTACACCGGAAAATGTGAGTGAAGTATTCAAAATCGTAATGAAAAATCGCAAAGTAAAGGTCCGTGAGATTGCAGAAATGACACAGATATCATCTGGAAGCGTATTTACAATCCTTCATGAAAAATTGAGCATGAAAAAGGTGTTTTCCAAGTGGGTGCCGCGATTGCTTTCAATGGAACAAAAACAGCAACGAATCGACGATTCAGAGAGCTGTTTATCGCTATTTACTCGCAATAAAAAGGATTTCCTGCGTCGATACGTGACCATGGATGAAACATGGATACATCATTTCACTCCAGAGTCGAATCGGCAATCATCTGAGTGGCGCATGGCTGGCGAAAGCCGCCCAAAGCGTCCAGAAACGCAGCAATCTGCTGGCAAAGTCATGGCGTCTGTTTTTCGGGATACACATGGCGTCATTTTCATTGACTACCTGGAAAAAGGTAAATCGATCAACAGTGATTATTATATTGACTTGTTGGTACGTTTGAAGGAGGAGATCGCAGCAAAACGACCGCACATGAAGAAGAAAAAAATCCTTTTTCAGCAAGACAATGCACCATGCCACAAGTCCATGAAAACAATGGCAAAAATCTACGAGTTGGGCTTTGATTTGCTTCCCCACCCCCCGTATTCGCCAGATTTAGCCCCCAGCGACTACTGGCTCTTTGCTGATCTCAAAAAAATGCTCCAGGGAAAAAAATTTGGCTCGAATGAGGAGGTCATTGCCGAAACTGAAGCCTATTTTGAAGCAAAGGATAAATCCTTCTATAAACATGGTATAGAAATGTTGGAAAGGCGTTGGAAAGATTGTATCACTCTAAAAGGAGATTATATTGATGAATAAAAATGATTTTTGAAAAAAAAAATGTTGTTTTCGTTGTTAGTCTCGGGACTTATTGAACGATGTGTTATAGTATAGTGTATAATACATATATGTATTAGTGGATAGTGCACTCCATTGTCTACAAAAAAGCATCCACCGCGAGTCAGTGTTAGGTAAAAAATGTAAAACCAAAAATAGTGTAAAATGATCACCGTAACGAAACAAATTGGGGCGTTATAACAAAATTTTTGAAAACTAGAAATTCTTAATTGGAAATTCAGTATATTTGAAAAAATCTTTTGACATATACAATTTAGTTTTGTTTGATTTTTACTAAGACCAGACTTGATTATCATATCTTCTCATTAAGGTACGGACTAGTATACATGAAATATGCATATTTCTCTATCTTCCTTAATGATTCTTTGTACGTTCGGATTGCATATAATTTATGTATACAGCTGCGCATCAACATCACAACCATTCCACCAAAACATACTTTTGTATGGTTAAAAAGTTGATATAAATTATAGGTATGGTTTTAAGATTAAAATATCAAGAAAAAATAATAGAGGTTAGTTACAATTTTAGTTACTTTTTGATAGTACCTTATCTTAATTTTGATGATAAGCTGTTAGTATAGAAAGAAAGAAATAAAAACTCAAATATTTGCCCACGCTCCGTTATTCTGTTAAACGCATCATAACACGATTACCATTACAGCAGCTGAGATTAATAATCTGTTAAGCAATTAATCAATAATTGAGATTGATGACAATTTAATAACAAAGATGAAATGCAAATACAGGAAACCCATGAAGGATTGTTTGCCCGTAAGCGTCGTGAAAACAAATACAAACTGTATGTCTGAATAATTAAAATAATATATTATAAACGCATTATTTAGCAAAGTTTGTTCACGACAAGTACCAGTTATTGAAAACTGTTTGTATACAATGTGTATCTTTGTATTCATTTTGTCCAAGAATATAAAACAAATGAAAAATGTCAAATTTGTTGGTAAACATAACGAATGGTATGGTATGCAGAATAAAATAAATTCTATTGAAACTGTATAATTATAGAACCAATTGATAACCTTGTTATAGTAACAGTTATAGAATGATTTACTTGAACAACTTTAATTTATAAGACATAAAGGAAATAAGATCAACGATCCATAATTAAACAACGTTTGATTGTAATAAAAACCTATTGAATAAACATGATATTTATTAAGATGGTGCATAACTTGTAATTTTTAAATAAAGCAATTTACCAGAAACTAGGAAATGACCCCTTTTAAACGGTATATTAAATATAGCAAATCTGTAACATCTCGGCTTTAGAGTTGGAAAAGCAGGAGAAGTAGGTGCGCTTAAACCAATCCTACGCATTCTATATTTACATAATAATTAATTAATCAAACTTGCAAAAACTTAAAATATGAATGAATTAATTTTATTCTTTAAATTAAAACACAACCTATTTGTCAGAGATAAAATCCCTATAGCTTTATTTGCGTAGATGTAACATCTATACATGGAGAGAATTAAAAGCAGAAAGTTGTTTTCAATAAATAAATTATGAGAATTTACATTTAATTTCTTCAACAGCTAAATTGGCTTTATTAAATGTCGCAGTGCATTGACACTTACAAAACTGAATTAGTTAATTTTTGAGCAATGACTTCTTAGCTGTTCATATCCGCAATCTTCTTATTTGTCTTGTGCCAAGGACCTAATAATTCTTCCTATTTATGCGAACAAGCAATTCAAATGTGTTTATAGAAGAACTCTCATTTAAACAATTTGCAAAATATTTTTGTATTATTACTACACTACTACAACTACTGCTACATTAATAATAACTTTCAAAATAAGCAAATATTGTCTTTACTAATATATTGTATACGTCAGACGACAAATCTAATTTTCCATCAGTGTTGGCAATGACATTGCACAAAATAACAGAATTTAACCTTAACTCTTTTATCAATAGTTATGTCTTGTGGGATAGTAATACTCATAGTCATGCAATTCTCACATACAGTAAAATGGAAATTTACAAAACATTATAATTTATTTTCATATTTTTATAAAACATATTCTTCGTTTCCTTCAAATATTTTATTTCTAACGATTAATGTCTTTAAAGAATACTCGAACAGTTACGTTAATAGAAATACAGGGTGTACCAACTACAATTTTTATACACACCCTATAATCCTTAACATGGGCAATATTTGGAGTTTCAGCTTTTTAACTCATCCAGCCGTAATAATTAAAGAAAATTGGCTTTCAGATATTCAAGAATAAGTAAGTCAGTACAAAGAGACAAGTTTATTGCTTCTCATTTTTTCTGTCTGTCCGGATCAGGTTATAATCAAAACCGAAATTGATCTATGCAATGTTTGAGCAACGACTGACAGTGTTATGGGATCATTAAAATTTAATGTCGATAAAATACAATTTCACTAACATTATTTTACCAGTGTTAAGTATGGTAATATAGTAATTGCCTCAAAAACATTTCAAAAAGTAGGGTTAAGTCTACTTATTTACAGTACTGCAGGGAATATTCATCGTTGCAAATTTGAAAACTAGTAGCGTGAAGAAAGAAATGCCAAGTTATCTTTTCGCACATGGGCCGTACCCAATTATAGAATAATTGGGACAAATCTTTGTGATTCTGTTTCTACTGTTAGGGGTGGTATCGTTTTTTTAAATTTTCTTTGCCCTTCTTTTAATAAATCAATATAAAGTATTGCCCTTTTGTTAAGATTATTTGGAAATTATGGTTTCGCTTAGCGCTATGCTAAAATTCCGTTTATTAATTAATGTAAATAGTGTATAAATACTCATTACGTTTCGAATTTCATAATTTGTATATTTCTTTAGATATTTAATTTTATTTTATCGATAAATGTTGTTCGTTCCTATTATACAGAGTGGTCCAAGATTGCGCTCTTTATGTTAGAAAATAGAAACAAATTGAAAGCAGAAAGCAACATAGTGCCTCTGGAAGCATAACCTAAAAATATTTTGAATTATACAGGGTGTTCGATTTGTTTGTGGCAGTATCTTACTTTATTTCTTCAAATGGAACACCCTGTATATTACTTTATTTTTGGATTTCCTATTGCATTTAGATTCATTTTTATTAAGGATATGTTTGGTCTAAATTGCGCCGTTTTCGAGATATTTAATATTTTTTGAAAAAATTTAGTTTTACATTGTTTTAAAAATTTTGAAATATCTCTGGAACTAAACAGGATACAAAGATACGGTTTGATCATCGTGTCAAATACGGGTTGCTACATCAATTGCATTACAAATAACTTTGTTAAAGATTACTATGGTCCCAGTATGGATCATTGAAAATGAAGATCTTCAATCATGGATAACTTGATATTTTTAAATAGAACGATATGAGAATTCTTGTATAATCAGACTTAAAATTTAATTTTCTTTCATTTTTATTTAATGGTCTTTAGATCTATCTGCGGTGGTTTTATAAAAAAGCTAATTTTGTTAATTTAAATAACCAGATTTAGTAAAGAGGGCTGTGCTTAGAAACAGTAGTTGCAACTAACATTTGAATTATGCATATGTACATGTACATTTATATTTTTTTTGTGTTTTGAACAAAACAAAAGAAAACAACAAACAATGTAAACTAAATGTTTTCAAAAAACATTAAATATCTCGAAAACGGCACAATTTAGACCAAACATATGGTGAATAAAAATGAATCTAAATGCAATAGGGAATCCAAAAATGTAGTAATATACAGGGTATTTCATTTGAAAAAATAAAGTAAGATGCTGCCACAAACAAATCGAACACCCTGTATAATTCAAAATATTTTTAGGTTATGCTTCCAGAGGCACTATATTGCTTTCTGCTTTTAATTTGTTTCTATTTCCTAACATAAAGATATTATTTTACTAGAGCGGAATCTTGGACCACTCTGTATTTATAAATTTAGAAAATAAAAGTTCTTCGGTTAGCAGAATGTTGACCCTTTGCTTCATTCGCAAATAACACATTATCTTCCCTCTCGCTCTCTCTGTTGCGAATGAACAAAGACCAAACATCTTACAAATTAAATGTTTCTCAATTTCGTTATTTTATACTTCAATATTTCTAGAATTTATATGCAGATTAGTTTTGTGAGGCTATCTAAGATTAAACAGATGAGTGTGAGTAAATTACCCCATCTTAGCTGTCACCCAATGAAAGAAATCCTGCCGTCATTCACGCGAATTATTTTTTTGAGGGGAAAGGACGCTTCAATATGGCGTTAGCCCAGCACCCGTTTTCTTTGCGGATTTTTAGTCAATCAGCATCAAGTCTTGTCCTACCTACGCGCAGCTCCGTGTCGTACCTGGAGATCTTCCCCGTGAAGTATTTACAGAAGTCTCGAAATCTATTAAGATTTAGCTACCGAGGTTGTGTAATCTATTCCGTACAATTATTTCGGATTGTAAAAAGAATTTTGGTCTGGAAAAACATTAAATTTAACACATTTGTTTTCATGATCTATGATCAAATGAATGTAAAATATTATACAAACAAAGGAAAATGACTAAGACTTAACCGAAATTGCAGACTATACGATGAGCTCCGTGCTTGGCCAAAATTCTTTGAAACAGTTTCTCAATACCTTAAGCTTCATTCGCAGCTTAAAGATACTTCGGTTTCTATTAATGATTTGTTATCTTTAAATCATAGATCAGTTTTTTTCCAAATAAATTAGTTCAGGACATAGTACAGTTGCTATGTACATGAGAATCACGGAAAAATAAATTAAACTTAGTTTAGCCAATCATATGACACATATAAAACATTCAGTAAAAAAATATATGATTTGCGAAAAATTTAAGTCAAAATTCAAGAAACTCAATGATAGCTTATGAAATACAGGGTAAATCATTTAGTAAAGTTGAAAGTGATATTTTTAAATTCCAGGGTAAATAGGATTTTATTGCTTAGTGATTACTTTTCAAGAAACAACAGACAGTGTCACAAATAAATGAAAACAAACGTATCATCAATCTATGCCATGTCTAATAAGTTGATAGCCGACAATATACCATACTTTTCATATGAATTTAAAAAGGTTTCCGATAACTGGCGCGGTAAATTGACAGCAAGTAGTCCAAATTACTTTAGATCGAATGGTTTAGTGAAAAAGGCTGTAAGGATGGTGAAAGAGTTTTTGAAAACATCAAAAAACTAGATTTCAGTTTACTAGAATACCATAACGCTCCAGTTAAAGACCTAAATCTATATGTGTCCTATTCAACTTTTGATAATCACGATGTTAAAATTATAAGTTATTCTTATAATAATAATTTACTTTTAGTATAATTAGTTTGTCATTTAATCATGATATAAAGTACTCACAGACATAAGCTACAAAATGCTTGCGCATCTACGATTCATTTGTTTTTCGATCTCGCGATAGTTTTACTGGATTTCTGGTATTTTTACAGAATAATATACAGGTATCTTTTAATCTACTAATATTCCCTGAGTATGTCTGTATACCATATAAATTGGATTGAAAAGATTTATTTTAATTAGATTATATATCACACAACAAACATAATACCAAGTTTGCTTCTTTGTTTATACTGTACGCTAAAAGTTTTCGAAAAAGTCAAATATATTGACTTTGAGAGCTTTGTTCGAACAAATCTCTCGAAAGTTTTAAAACTGTATGAATAAATGTAGATTTAATATATCAAAAAGTATTTCTATATCAGAGTTGTTCTTTGTTTCTTTGTGCAGTATAAACTTCAAAAGCAAATCGTTTGTTCAAATATCTATTTATAAATTGTGTAATATATCATCTAAAGTAAAAATTGCAATTGCATATGCCGCGTCTAGCTAATACATACATACACGTTTTGTAATTATATTAACAGAGTATTATTTATGGATCTGTTACTCATACTGTTAAATGTGACTGTCTGTTTGGAGAGACATATCGATCATTCAATTTACCGTGATTAAATACAGCAAAGCAAATTTTTGGACATACGAGTTTTATCTAAAAAAGGTTATTACACTGTTAAATTTGAAATTCAAATACCTACAAAGAGAATTCAAAAAATATTTTCAAACTGGTTGAGCTAACTGCCGTAATCTAGAATTTACTAAATAAAAATAATTACTATACACATTCGTTTTATTTTCTAGGAATGTTACAAGTTTAACTTAATATTTCAAGAGGTTGCAAATGGTAAATTATTTTTAAAATGTATGACTTGGGAATCGTTTGACTCGCAACTTTATTTAAGCATCATTTTAAATTCTATTAATTTAAGAAGTGCACGTTAAAATAGCGAACGAGTAACCACATCTATAACCAACAAAACCTTGTACAAGGTTTTAAAATTTTGCTTATTAAAATTATTATGTAAAGCGATATTGCAGTTAAGATTTTATAATGAATTCTTTTAATGATGAAAGAAAATCGTCCAAAAACAATAAGTTACGTTAACGAGAAACAGACAAACGTTAAAATCTATAGGAAGATTTTAAATAATCTCAGTTGTATATCAGTTTATTATTTGAGTTGTTAGCCTAGGAAAAAGATTCTAGAATCAAATTTAATTTATAGAAATAAAATCAAAGCTGGAAAAATTTCCCTTAAAGGGACATGCTTTACCCCGCTTTACCCTTATTAATATCTATAAATACCTGCTTATGTCAAATAGATAAATAATCGTAAATGGTGCAGCCGATTATCTTTTGAAATATACAATAGTAACTAATTTAATTAAATCAATTGTTTACTGTTTCGCTGCATTATACCAGAAGCAGTATAATCAAATGCAAGGTCTTTGCACTAATTGTGATTTAGGCGCTGTTAATTCCTTTCTTTATTGCAGTGAGGACATCGATTACTGGGCTTATTAGTTAATTTTTAATTGGGCCTAAAGCATTACGTGTCAGTTTGGGTTTTAGGTAATTCTTTAATTAAATTTAAATTAGTTGGACATCATTAATTAGAGGAAATTGTCTTAATACTGTACAAACACAGATGCGTTTTTTTTTGATATAGCAAGTTATTAAAAGTATGGATATTGGAGTTAACATTAAAATATATTATTTAATATAAATAATTTATTAACTTAACTAATATGGCAACTCCTATTACATATAAGAAATTCATCTAGATAATAATCTGCATAAAAAAGGAGATAGAATACACTGACAAAATTTGCTTAAAACAGCAAGATAAAGATGTCATTTATAAAAATATTTAACTCTGTATCAAAAGGAGCTTTTCAAAGCTGTTTAATTTTTTGAAATCTCTCTATAGACGTTTTACCTTCTTAAATATCACTTTTGGTCTCTTTAATTTCCTGTTATGTTTCCAAAAACGCTGCTTTTAAATAAACGTTCTTACGTGCAGCAGGAAAAGGGTTCTTCATTAAATTCTTAACTTACTGATTACGTTAAATTTCTGATGCTCTTTTAGATACGTGAAAATCTTTACGATAGGTAACTATGTACAAATGAGAGTTCCAGTATGCGATGCACATCACGTAATTGCTACAGTTCGCTTCATTATTGTTATTCCTGCATTGATGGTTATAATTGCGTATGTTATGGTTATTTTGATTTTAGCTATTTCTACTATTGTAAGACCATTTGTGTCCATTTGGACAAATTTGACATTCTCGACAATCATTTTGAGCCTGCGTAGCTTTACATTATCTAATATGACAAGATATATTCAAATTTCTAGAAGCTCGTCGAAAGTTATGACATTAACCTTGTAAAACTTCTTTGCAACTAAGGTTTTAAGATGATGTGACAGGTACTTCACAACAACTTCTTTATCCCAAAAGTAGTAAGTGATTCATAGTTACTCCCTACACATTTTTGTCTGTTATACAATGTGATATCAAAATCGAGGTTGGGATGAGTTAAGCTAAATCTATCAGCTAACTGTCTAAATTGGGTTAAATTCGGTTAGATTCTGCTAGGTTAGGCAAAATTACACACAACTTGGGCTACATTCAGATTTTCCTTTCCTTCGTTAGTGCTACTGCTGAAGTTATTTTTGACACTGCATTAGAGTTATTACAAGGAGAAGAAATTTAGCTAATTGGTGCCATAAGAATATTCTTCTGGTATGTCTTTGGTATAAGTGATGTATGATACGGTAATGAGTAAATAGTCTACGCTCTCTTGATTCAAAAGCGTTTTTTTGTGTTTAATCAACGCGCGATTGTTCTATTCCAGCAATTCTTGAATCTCAATATTTTAACTTCCCGTGTTTCATAAATATAATGAAGGAAAATTTTAATCAAGTTGTTGTCTTCACCCATTTGACTATTTTGAGCCTTGAACAACATTGATTACTATCTCTGTTTTTCTTTTACCAATCTCCTCAATCTTCCTTTCTGGACATCTTCGTGCTTGCTTTTGATCTTTCGGTAGTTTCTCGATGTAGCCAAGTTTTTTCGTAAGAAGGTAGGTACCATGTCTGAAACGTTTGGGTTTTTGGACACATTCCTGCTTCCAGAAACGATGTTAGTTTATCTTTCTTTTAACCGTACTTTGCTAGCACTTTCTGCAGCTCTGGCTGATTCTTGGTTATATATTTAAGCGTAAACTTTCAGGATTGGCTTTCTCTACCGATTACTCCCTTCAAGTATTATCTAGAAATTAATCAGTGTGGATTACTATAAGTGATGTTAATTGTGTTATTGCCACACTCTGTTATTTCATTATATCGACAAGTGGAAAAGTGTTTCTAACACTATTTTTGTATGAAATATTGTGTTAGAGAGATGTAAAAAAACACTTACACTATAGTGCCTTTATTGTTAAGTGTACGATAGTGAGATACAAAAAAAAATATCAATTTATTATAAAACTAAACTGTTCATGTTTCACACTTGCGCCATTCTTTCAAATCTTAAGCAAAATCTTAAAAAGTCTTAATACAGAGTTAACTTTAGAGCGAAGCAAAACCAAACGCATGGAGAATATGTTTACTATTTCTGCAGTGAAAATACCTAAAGTACTAAGCTAAGCAGATAAACAGTTAGGACATGTCTTACCTGATATTTTCGCCCCTACCAGTGTACATTTGGAGACGGTTTCCTCGCTAGTTTAGCATCTCAAGCATCTCTCTACTTGTTTGGTTTTGGAGGCGATAGAAAGTCTGGTATAGTATTTCTTTGGATAGCTAAAATATTCTTGGCATTTATTAAACTGTCTAGGCTTGAAAACTCATCCTTAATCATTTTTGAGTATCTGTATATCCCTAGATAGTGGCAAGAAAAGATTTGCGAATTAAATTGAAATAAAACATTTTTATGTTCTGCGATTACTTTGTCATGTAACACATGGGCTGAAAAGTCCCAGGCCTAACAAATAGATGGCGCTAGTTCTATTGCACTCACCGCTTTTTCAGTTAGTACTAACCTTCAAAAGACAGCTGTTAAAATTTCATGATATTCTATTCATTATTTTGTGAGTTATTGTGCTAAGAGTGACGCTACTTTTGTTATTTTCAAAACAATGGATCAAAAACAATTTCGTGTTTTAATTTTACACTGCTTCTTGATGGGAAAAAATACCGTTCAAGCGAAGCAATGGCTTGAAAAGTGTTATGGGGACTCCGCTCCATCAGAAACAACAATAAAACGTTGGTTTGCTGACTTCAAACGTGGTCGTAGAGACACCGATGATGCAGAACGCAGTGGACGTCCAAATGAGGCGGTAACACCAGAAAACATCAAAAAGATCCACAAAATCGTTTTGAATGACCGAAAAGTGAAGTTGCGTGAGTTAGCTGACATTGTAAAGATATCAAAACAACGTGTTGGCTTTATATTGCATGAGCATTTGACTGTGAGAAAGCTCTGCTCAAAGTGGGTGCCGCGTTTGCTCACTGTTCACCAAAAACAAGAACGTGTTGATGTTTCTGAGCAGTGTTTGGCCATGTTTAAACGTAACAAACCGGAATTTTTGCGTCGATATGTGACAATGGATGAAACATGGATCCATCACTTCACTCCGGAATCAAAACGATCGTCATCTGAGTGGACAGCAACTGGTGAACCTCGTCCAAAGCGACCGAAAGCACAACAATCGGCTGGAAAGGTTATGGCCTCGGTATTTTGGGATGTGCGTGGTGTAATATTCATCGACTATCTTGAGAAGGGAAATACCATCAACAGTGAATATTATATAGCGTTGTTGGAGCGTTTGAATGCCGAAATTGCAAAGAAACGACCGCATATGGCAAAGAAAAAAATTTTATTTCATCAAGACAACGCACCGTGTCACAAGTCAATCAAAACAATGGCAAAACTACATGAATTGAACTTCGAATTGCTCCCACATCCACCGTATTCGCCAGATTTGGCTCCCAGCAACTACTGGCTGTTCGCAGACCTAAAAAAAATGCTTGCCGGTAAGAAATTTCGCTCGAATGAAGAGGTTATCGCTGAAATTGAGTCCTATTTTGAGGCAAAAGATAAATCGTTCTACAAAAGTGGTATTGAAATGTTAGAGCGGCGCTGGAATGATTGCGTTGTTCTTGATGGAAATTACGTTGATGAATAAAGCTAATTTTTAAGCCTGGGACTTTTCAGCCCATGTATTATATCGTGTAATAAGTAGTACCTACACCGTATGAAAACCATTCCGGAGTAATTGAAGGAAAGCCGGAAATTACTAATAAATGATTAACTATTCTTTATGTTATCGGACATAGTATTAGTAAGGATATAAAACTGTTGTGATAAATTTCAGCAAATGTTAATATTACAGTTAAATACAAGCGTCATGAAATAAAAGATGTAGGAAAATAAAGAATAAGTTGGAATCGATTGATCTTGTTTCACCATTAAGATTCAAGTCAATAATGGTGAGGTTGTAAAAGGAAAACTCAAACAAAAAGGATTAGTTGAAATTTCCTGATTCAGACAAAGGCTGTACATACCACAAACAATTGGAATTTCTATTTTCTTTTTTCTTTGTTACAGAACTGTTTATTAGAGAAACTAATATCGTAATAACTTCACATTCATATCATTAAAGGTGCCGATCACGAGCTTCTAGTTTCGTGCTTTGATGTGCACCAAATTTAATAATGAAAGTTAGACGCCTAATTCAAGTGTTTCTGACGTAGGATGTATGAAATGACCAAACCCTATACTTGCAACCACCTACTAAGTTTTACCGCCAAACTTCCCTAGAGATACATTGAAAATAATGAGACTACACACACACGCTCGCATACACACACAGATGGTGTATAAAAGTCTTGTGACATTTTGTGATGATAACCTTCAATGTACGAAAGGAGATGACAATAATGATAATAATAATGAACTTTGTTGTGGACAATAGGGTCTGTTTAATCGATTCTCGAAACTGACAAATACATATTTTTGGCGTTCTTCGATTGCTTCTCATTTTTATCCTATTATTCGCGGAATTACAAGAAGGTGGGTGCTTAAGTCTCCACAACAAATCATAAACCTTTAGTAGATTAATTGCCGGCTATAAAATTCATCTTTAATTATATTTTATGTTATTTAAAGTCTTCCTAATCAATACTGTTAATAACACTAACAAATTTATTATCTGACTTATTAATTTACTCATTTGCAAGTCATTTAAATAAAACACATACTTAATAAGTTCTTGATGATAAAATATATTGTATTAATATATCCTTCAGCATTTCATGACCGAGCGTGCCCTAATCTTTACGGTTTGCCCCTTTTCTGGCCTCCCTGTAACCTAGAGCAACAATCAATCCGTTGATCATATTATAAATCAAAACGTATTATATCGACTATACCTTATATGGTTATGAGTTATATAATTTGGTAATACGCGTTCAACGGGAGCGAACTCGATAAACTTTTGTCCCTTGTAGTTTACCAAAATATGTGTGTGCTTTTACAGTTTTGGGTTTTATTGGGTCCATTTATGGAGCACGGCAATCTCCTTATCGTATCGTTCTGTATGTATAGCAATCTTTGAAAGAATTTTCTTTTTTTTTCCCTCTGAATTTTACTTCCGCGTGCCACGTTTTATCCTCCATAAATTAAGGATCATCGAAGCTATCGATTGGATATACAAATTTATGCATGTGTCGGGCGGCGAGTAAAAGGTTTGCATTTAAATATGGTTTAGGTTAGCGATATTAAAAAAGAAACGACGATCCGTAGTTTTTTTAATGGAAATTCGAAGTTTATTTTTAGTTTTATTACACAGGCTGGACGTTAGTTAGTATGAGAGTTAATAGTTGTATAGTTTTACTATGGTCGTTTTAATCATTTTTACTGCTTTTCCTGCTGGTGCCTTTCGCATTATATTAACGCTAATTTCACAAACTTTTATGCACTTCTTTTATCGCTCTTTTAAGATATTCATAGAACAATTTTTAATATAAAAGTTAATACATTCTGTACATTGTAAGGAGGAAAATTAAATTCGTGACTGGGCGATGTTGAGTGAGGGTTTTAAATTTTGTGGCGATGTCGAAACCAAATAAGTAATTCGTAGGCAGTTTTAGTTTAAAAGTGAAAACTAGTTATTCTAGTAAATAATATCTAATCTACATTTCTTGTATGTACAAATGAAAGTTTGATTCGATGGCAAAATTGAAATTTGTATAATCAAGTTAAAATAGGAAAAAGAGTAGTGCACACCCAATAGGGTGTAGGTAGGGTGAGAGAGTAGTTTTATGGAATTTCTCAATTAGATTTATGTTTTAAAGTTTTGTATAGTTTTAAAGATATTCTATGCTGCAGCATATAAAATGTATAAAACGTTTATTACATAAAAACACATTCGCTGTTCTCTTATTTATTTTGTTATTAAAATGATGTAGAAGCTGTACTAGAAGTATTTTAACAGTATTAATAAAATAGTTATTGTACTGCAAAATACACAAAAATCTTTCTGAGTTTTTGTTTATTCTGTTATATCGGTATCCTCTAGATGTCTAGATTGTTAACTTTTCTTTGTCAGTTTTTTCTTTTATTATTGTACTTTAGTCCAGATTAAAATTAATATTTTATGAACTTTAAATAATGAATTATTGTTGTCTTCTTTATTACATTGTATATCAAGTAGTGACATCTATTATCGTATAATTGTAATGTTTTTGGATGGACCTATCGATAAATAAATCTGCCTGGGCTTTCTTTTAGTGCAATTTACAAAAATTAAAAGGGAATTGTTTTATAGAGCAATTTGCACAAATTATAAATTACGCCTAACAAAACAATTTGATGTTTATATATATTTTTAATGTTTTAAATAGGTATTTGGCTAATTTTTGCAAACAGTACGAATCATATAGTTTTTAACTGCTTTTCGTTCCACAAATTGTTGGACATTGAATATTATTTTCGAATATACGGGAATATCATTTCTGTAACAGTGTACATTTTTCTCTTTCTGCACATCGCTCTCAGGCATCTCAGGATAAGCGTAGACACAACAACCTTTGAACTAATGTCGCTCCTTTCAGCTACACCAAATACATCATCATTTGGAAACGACAGAAATTTGGCACGATAGAATTAAAAAATAATTAATTTTGGACACCTCTAGCTTTACTCTCTATACTTTTAGAGGTAAAATGTGACCCATAAAACAAATAAGTTTTAATTCGTAGTCGGCGAAGGTACTTAGGCGAACATTCTAACTCCAAGATGTTCAACCAAGGTATCGTGTGAAAATCAACTTTATGTATAAAGAGCTTATCATAGATACAAATCCTTTGACACATATAATCAAGCAGCGCCCATTACGTATATAAATAATTTATATGGCAAGAATGTAAAGTGAAGCTTTTTGAACGAGTATAAGGCTGTTGAATAAATAAAAAAATTAAATACCCGTATTTTCAACTAGGTATGTTGAATGTTTTTGAAACCGTGCGCTTTCTATATGTAGACATTGATGGTAGATTCACTTGATTTTACCACATCCGAAATTTAGTAAACAAAATGTTGAGAATTGTTTATGCGATAAGGCACATGTGCAATACCATATTTCTGAATGCGGTAATTACTGTCTAAATTATTGTTTTATGATATAATGGTGTATAGTGTTCTGTGCTAGGGCAATTCCCCTCATTGGAAACAGATTTTTACCGTTCAGAAATGTGCAGTAGAGCCTTGGCTAAAATATATAATTTTGATTCGTGTAGGCATTGATTCATTAATTTAAAGATCTTAACATTACCATCGGCTATTATTTATTATAGTTTGGTCTACATAAAGTAAAGATAACCATAATTACCCTATGTGTTTCAAGGATAATCTGCAATCATCACAGCACAGACTATCATTAACTAATAGAAAGTATTCCTACATTAGACTTTACAATGCGCTGCCACCAGAATTAAAGAATATTACACACATCCTATAAAGCGACTCATTTTATTTATTTGCAATAACTTTTTATAATCTTATGTATTTTTCTTACTATTTCAGCATCTCTGTATTGCTATCACCTGTCACAGCTCTACGGTGCCTAATAGTGGCCAATAAATTTTTATTATTATTATTTGTATTAATGAAAAAAAGCAAAGATTTACACATTTCAGTTGCACACCTACTTACCATGAAGAATAAAATGTAAACAAAGTGTAAAACTAGCTAGCTACTTCAGCAAGGTCGAAGAGCAGGACCGTGTATGCGTGCTTGTAATTTTCAGAAAGTTTTACTTTCATTCTGGTTTCTTTTTTGCGTCATCAAAAAGAATCTTCCTTGTGTACATTTTTTTTTAGTTTTTGGTTGTTGCATTAAAAAAACTAGTTTTTTGAAAATATTTCAAAAGCTACTGATTGTACGTCAAAATCAGCTATTACCAAAAATATTACAATATTTGAAAACATGAATAAAATGATTACGCATACTTTCATGTTTTCATTTTCACCGTCTAGTTTTAGAACCTCATCTTCGATTCATTGCATGTTATACCTATTTCTAGAAATATTTGTGATATTTCTAAAATATGTGTACCTCGACAGGAAAATACTGGCAGCACTTTCCATAAAATAATAGAGTCTAGATTTTTGCTTACAAACAAAAACAAGAGAAGATCACCTAATATCATTTTAGGAAGTGCGATGCACATCCCATAGCTCTACTTCTGATAATAACCGTGATACCCCATGAATATATCAAAAATGGGACACACACACTGTAGATCTGTAAGAAATTGTCTATCTTAATTTTAATATCAAATCCTTTAAGTATATAGTTTTAGAATCATCGACACTTTAAAAAGGCGAAGGATTTGGTCACTGGGAATTTGATTGTAATGTAGTAGTAATATTTGAGGTGTTAATTGGGCTATTGTCACACTGTTGCGATATTTTGTCGCGACGTTTCGGAAGCTGACTCTGCTTTCGTCCTCAGTTGGTTTATTAGTAGTAGTAGTAGTAATCTTAAAGATTGGAAAGAAAATCGTTTTCTATTATTGGAATTTACGTAAAATTATAAAGTCTCTGTAAGTTACCAGTACTATACGGAAATAGTTATAAAACCTTTTTTTTACAGGAAATCTCCTAATCTCAAATATTGATAAGAACTACGTTTGGTGTACATAGAACCAATAGTTTCTGATATTTTCTGCAAAACATCGATCTTTACATATTACTCCTAGTATCTAACATCCAAATGAAAGTGAATGCAAAACATTTTATCTGTATCGACCGTATCTAGAATGACTGGGTTGAAACTAGGAAACCCTAATAAAACCTAAACTAAAAATTTAATTAATTCATACAGTTAGATATACGTAATACTAATAAGTGATATTCCAGGTGCATGTCAAATTATAGGATATTTTGATATCCACAAGGAATATTTGGTCAGACTATTTTTCAAAGAAAATTTGCAACAAAATAGTTTCAAACAATAAAATCATTTAAAAACCTCCAGAAACAAGAAAGTCGTTAAATTTGACGCTTATGTGACAGTTGCTGTCAGCTACATTTGCGCTAGTGTAATTATCGCTGTAATACACCCACGATTGGGTAAAAATAAAAAAGTCCAAATTTCTTTATTGGTTGAGATTTTCTGAGGGAAACAGTAGCAGAAGTCATGCTACGAAATAAATACATAAATCTTGAAGACGTAAAAACAATAATATGTGTCACTTCTCTTGCAGAAACTTTGAATCATAAGCAGTCAGATAGATCAGAAGTAATCAAACGTTTTTCATTTTTAAAACATCTGGGAATACAAAGCATAACCACAACGAACTTCGGCGACCATTTTGACCATGTTTCCGAAGAGTTATCAAAAAACGAAGACACCACGTTGTCTTTAGTTTTTGATGTAGAATCTAAATCTGAAGTCAAAATTTCAAAATTTGGCAAAAAATGCGGACAGACATACAGACAGACAGACAGACTTCGCAAATTCAGTAACGACTCCTTCGGAGTTCGTTGAAAATCCTGAAGTTTTCGAATAATGATGTACGATAGTAATGTAGAACAGAAAGACAACCTCAAAAGGTTTATAAGTGGCCAATGCAATACTACTAGTGGTAAAGGAAAATTTAAAACAAGCGTGAATAATCAACAAAGAAACAAATAGTACTCAAAATTCACATTAAACGACAAATTACTGAATTGAAGTTAAAGCAAGTTAGACAATACTCTGTTTTTTTTTAAATAAACTTGTTTTTTTCACTAGAAAAACAACTTTTAAATAATGCAAAAGCAGTTTTTCTATTCAATCTAATGTTGCAGTTTCAGTTAACCTTTTTCTAGTAGTTGCCTCCTGTATAAATTTGTTATCTTTTTTAGTATTGGTTTCGTCGTTCTTGTTCTATATTATAATATTTGAACGGTGAACCAAGCAAGATGAAGAGTTTCCAGATGGTTGGTTCATTTATCAGAAGACCGTATGTTGCAACATAACAAAGTTGCAGTTATAAATATAAAATTTTTATTAACAAATCATTGCGGTCTAGTTTTAGGGGACAAACAAGTATAACTTGGTAATGGTTGTGAAACTTTGGTATCAATAAATTTCGAATAACGAGACTGTTATTGGCGCCTGCACTTGGCAATAAGGGTTGTTTTCAGTAGTGCATTGGCAACAGATGCCCACATATGTAGCTATAAAACACATAAAAATTCTAAGTATTATTATCCTACTAGAATAAACAGTTTTGTGCCAGTTCATATGTGCAATGCGGGTATATGAGCAGCACCTATGGTTTATTACACTTTATTTTCTGCCGTTCTCACTTTTATACTTCAGCTTTTTATTTGTATATTTCAGGAAAAAGAGATAATGTTGCGGAATTATTACAATCGTCCCAACAATAAAAGAAATTTTTGTATTTTATCTTGATAAAACGTAGCCTGTGTAGCCACCGGTACTAGGCGCCCCATAAATTCTCTACAGTTGAAAACATTATATAGGTAGGAGTCGTAAAAAAGCGTTTTAAGTTTATTAATATTAATGTGCGAGTAATAAGAGAAAAATCTGGACAAACTGTAAGAGCTGTACAATTTACACAATAAAACTAATGGATGAAAAACAATAAAGCATATTATCTTTAGTTATAATTTATTCATTTAGAAAAGAATGATAATCCACTTTTCTGAATTCATAACCGACCATTGTAAATGGTTCTGCAAACAGACATTTGCAGATGGAGGCAGCTTTGCGTTAAAATGATGAAATATTCTGTTTTAGAGCTTCTTCTGAACGATGTTTTTGAATACACGTGCATTATTCTGTCACTCAACAATTTTAATGGTTTTGGCTAGTGATGATGTAATATTTATACCCGGATCATCCCGTACACTGAACTTTTTTAACGAAGTAGTAAAAATCTATTATTACATTCTAGGTGTAGCATATAAAACGTGTTACAATCTTTTGTTTTATTTTTAATAAATTCTAATTGCAAATAAAATTGCAATTCAAGCTACATTTACAGATTAGGGGTGTTTTCGGTATCATTTTTTCCTTCTTGAAACTACATTATATATAGAAAAATACTTTTTGCTCACATTTAACATTTTTTGCAATCTCAGTGTAACAATTACGTCAAACCGTTGATAATATATTCTGTAGAATCAGGAATACAATTATTGTGTTATTCATAGCAAATTCGATGAAGAACCCTTGTTTGGAAGGCAATGCAATACAAAAAATTGATGATTTGTAGGGTAGGGTAAAACGGTTTGTATTTGGAACATTAATTGCATCTAACAAAAACACATTTACCTACTCTCACGTACAAATTAATGTATTTTATATGAAATCTCGATAACTAGAATTCTGCGAAAATCGATTATGTTCTTTCTAGTATACCAAATGGATTTAAATAGATATTTTTAACAATTTACATTTTAACAGCAGAAAATTATATTTTAGACGTATAATGAAAATGTAAACAAAATCTAATAGTAGAAGATCGATGTTGAAAGCTTCAAGTAGAAACTTATATATGTAATATTACAAAAGAATTGAATTCACCTTGTAACTGGTGTTGTGTGTACTTTACTTCGATTCTCCTTTAGTTGTAAGTAGGTGTACTATACGAAAAGAGCAAAAAAAGACGTGATAGCAATATAGTGGTTACTAACTATTGTTAAGGAGTTACAACATATCTATGTAGTTGCAGATGAGGGTGTATGAAAAAAATACAAAACTTCAATTAATACATTAATCTCTTAAAAAATAGACGCAACTGCACTTACTATAGCTATTAGTCCAGTCAACGAAGGGGTTATAGAGGACATGGAAAGGAGCAGCATTTTTCTCTTGAGGAATGTGCTGGGGGTAGTTAGGAGGCAAAGATACCAAAAGTTACCGCCCCTAACCTAACCTTTTCTTGAGAAATCATGCAATGTATCCAAAAAGTCAAATTGCCGTAACCTCTGCCTGTAAAAGATAAGTTAGTAACTATTACATATTTGTAAAGGGCACTTAATGCTTTCTGTAAAACATAAGGCTGAGGAGTTAGAAAAACAAGTTTGACGAAAAATGTGAGGCAAAAAAGTTTTTCAAAGATTATCGATCTTCGCTGGCGAATATCTCTGAAACTATAATACATAGAAAGAAAATAAGTATAGACAGTCTGGTAGGAAATTTAATTATCTTGTATTTTGTATGGAATACTTCTTACCGTACGCGCACCGTTTTCGAGTTATAAGCAAGAAACCGAAAAGAGGAACTTTTCCACCCCCTCACCCCCTGAAGCGGCAGGGCTAAAGGTGGGACTTTTAGTATCTTTACCTCCTAACTACCCCAACACATTCCTCAAGAGAAAAATGCCCCTCCTTTCCATGTCCTCTACAATCCGCTTTTGGGTATTCATTGACTGGACTACTATCTACTGATCTTCGTTACACGAAAGAATTAAAAGTCTTCAAATATAAGACAATGCCAATGGCAAAACAGCACAAAGCAAAAGTTTCTCAAACTAACTAGGTAAGTGATATTAGAAAATATAATCACTAGTCAATAAATGAAAAAAACAGTTTTGCGACTGCTATTGTATTAGGTAATTAACATAACTACTATGATAAACTACTTTAACTTTATCTTATTGTTAAGATCAGAAAATGCTTTACTGTTTTACATTTTTAAAAACGCTTTATTAGTTAGTGACAGAAGAGTAGAAACTAAGTCTTTGTGTTTAAATCTGCAAGCTTAGAATACAAAAATACGGAGAATAATAAAAATTAGTTTATTTTGGTAAAAAATTTTAAACTGAGTAATAAATAAAAAAAATAACATAATTGCCACTTTTTCTTATAAGGAATCAACAATAGTCTCCTAGCGGGCTTTTACCTTCCTTGATAACGCTGTAGCATTGTCAAAATATCTTGATGGAACCACTCTTTTTGTTCATCACTAACGGCATCCAAATCTTCTGAAAAAAGATTTTTAATGCAAGTTGTAGAAAGACGATTTTAAGTGGATTTCTGCAACTTATTTTATGGTAACTTTCGAGTAATTCGTGTAAGGACACCATTAAATGACTTCCCAGTACTCAATTGTATGTCATTCAGCTTTTTTAAACTTTTCATCCTTGAGTATTCTTCTGATTTGCGATACGACAAATATCCCTTCTTTGGTGACAATTATTTTTGGGAAAGTTTGTTTGAGGTACTCAAAAGCACTGCCTTGTTTGGATTAACTAAAGGCTAGTTTCTAACATTAGATTTACTCGGAAAAGACTCAACTTTTTTAGACCATTAAAGTTATTTTTTCTAATACTCAGCAATGTCTAAAGCATAAGATAAACGGTTATGTATCTATATGTATTGGGTCTTACTTATAGTTCTGCATAAAAAGTTAAACGAGTTTGAGCATAGGAGTATCCATGGCGCTAAACGCGTTTAGCGTTAGATGTAGCATTTAATGTGACTATAAGTAGTAATCGGCACATCTCGATTAAGATTTAGTACCAAAATATGACTATTTCTAATTCCGATTCGTAGTTAGAGCGGGCGTCGAAAACCATTATCTTATTCACTTTACCATGCTGTTTTCAATTACTTTGCCGGTTTTCTTAAATCTTGACAATCAAGTTGGCCGTTTTCGGGTTGCAGCCATCAACTAACAGTCCAAGGTAACCGAGGACAGAAAGCGCTTTTTCAAAATAATGCAATTGCATATCTATCGACGAAAGCTCAACGGTGATTACGTAGAGGTGCAAATAGAGAAAGGAGTACCTATATTTAATTTTCTCGCATTCTTTTCTCTACATTTATTTTGTCCTTGTGATCCCGAATTTAAAGTTTTTAAGAAAATTACTTAAAAAAGACTCTCTTGGTGAAAAATTCTCCTACAAAGACGTGACTAAAACAAGCCACTGCAAAAATGAAATTTTAAAAACCACGATTGTATGAAGAACCATTTCCAAATAGATGGACTCCTTACAAAAAACTTTAACAATCTACATTCAAGGCTTGATTATTATGGTGCGTTTATACCAAATAAAAACAAGTGTGGAAGGCCCTCTACCACACGTACCCTAGAAATAGAAGACAAAATCCTAAATTAGCTGCAGCAAATTCGGGAACAAGTGCTAGAAGAATTCTGAACCAGGAAGGTATTCCTAAAGGAATGGTTTGAGAGATTTTATACTTACGAAGAGTTACTTTATTCATACCGTTTACAAAGAGTAAAAGCGTTAAATTCTGTGGATCTGCAGGTTAATGAGAAATGACACCAGGACCGTGGTTTCCGGAATACAAATAATTCCCACAATAATCATATATGGGTTGATGAAGACCCGCATGAAACATTTAAATCAAAACACCGGCAAAACTTTTCAGTAAATATTTGAGTGGGGTACAAGCAAGCAAGCAAGCAAATTAACGTTGCGTTTCGGTTTCCTTGGAGCCCGTTTTAAGTTCGATTCTGCATCGGCACTAACGGTAAAATAGATTTCAACATATATGTTTGATGGAGGTAGTACCCGTAATGTGTTATGTGGTAGTGGAAAGCAAACGCAAAATCTTTTGATTTTGAGAAGTAGTGTTGTGTTGACAGTGTTGTTATGTCCATAGAAGAATGTTTTTCTGGAATTTGCCTTTACCCTAAAGGAACCCTAATGAGACCAGTCGACCTAGCATAATCTCTTAATATTTTGAAAGCAATGATAGTACAAAGATCAGTAACTATATCGCTTCAGCAGGTGACCTTTTGGTTTGGGAATCGGCAATCAATTAAGGTCTGATAAATTCACATATGCGGATGTCATCTTGAAATGCTACCGTTGAATCTGGAAAACAAGTTGCTGAGTTGCTGAACGATATTCAGGCAGTGCTTTAGTTCGTCGCTTTATTTCAATGTAGAGATGGAAGTGACGGGTGAAGTTGGAGGCATAAACTCATAGTTCCAGGTGAAAGTCTTCCGTCGAATCTGGTTAGATGCTGTAACGGAATAAGATGAGATTGGTTTTTTCAATCTTGTTACCACATTTGGAACTAAGTCTTTGGTTTTCCAAATTCGAACGTTAGGATTCTCGATACCTCATCCTCATGAGGGTCCACGAATCGAGAATCGAGGTTGGGGTCTTGGGAATAAGGGATGTTGTGGCAGTAAAAGATAATCGGGAACGCCGATTTGGGGTTTTGGTAAGAAGTTGTAATAATATGAATGGAGTACATTTCAAGCACATTCCGTGAGATTGTGTTGTTATGGTTCGTAGAAAAGATGAACCTATCATTTCTTCTATTTCTGAAAACATGTAGGTAGGAACTCTTCTTCATATTTTTTATACATCTTCCAGTTTGAAGTAAGTCAGTTTGACTTTTCCAAATTCCATTTTTGCAGAAACTTTTTAAATGATGGTTTTCTGGGAAATGACTTTTCAACAGATTCTATCTTAAATAATTTTGCCAAAGGAATTGATTTCGAACCTAGTACTAAACTTTATTATTTGTCTAGCAGTAGTTTTAGAATTACTCAAAGAGAAACCGCATCATCTTCAAAGAGTCATGGTTCCTTTAAAAAGCATTTTTGGATACATGCTCATAGGAACTTAGCTGAAAATCTTTCACCTCAAAGTATATTTACGCTATTTATATCAGAACACAAAACGAGGAAGGCCAACAAAAGGTAAGTTATTTTAAACATTTTAAAAAGTTCTGGAAGTGGAAAGACAAAAGTACAGGATACATCCTGTTTTGTTCATTGACATTATTTATCAGTATAAATATTGCTATTTGAGTTTAGCTAACCTAGCCCAAAACGCAATCTTAAGTTTTGTTATTGTGAAAAATACTTTTAACGGTAAGTTATTATTATAAAGAATACATAAAGTATACAAAAATCAATCGCATAAATCAACCATATAGTTGTAGATGTTGTTACATTTTATTAATTATTATAATAATAGCATTCCTGGTTAGTAGCTAATTTGTTCTACTTAAAGAAAATGTAATTTTTGCAAACCTACCATTTATAGTTAATAACTAATAAAAATCTCAAAAAATCTTGTAAAAAACAATTTCAAAATGATACTTTACTACGAAACATCTCGTAATACATGTAGGTCAAATACATAAAAAAGGGCGAGGAAATGCATCAACATAAATGTAAAACATTCTTTCATTTCGTTTCTGATTATTTCCTGGGACCAGATTTTGTTAATATATTTTTTCCAGAAACTTTTTTATTGTTCTAAGCAAGAAATTTCTGTTTATTAAAAGTAGCATAGCTTTTCCAGAGAAGGTCAAGTATTTTATGAACCATTTTCTTTGTCCCTTGTCAAATAGGTTGTTTTATTTCTGGAAATAAAAGTGTGTTACTTTTTCAACATAATTCCTATGTAGATTTTATTGTTACCTCTTGTTTCTGAATTTAATTAGAGCCTTCCTTTTTTTTTAAATAAAAAAGATATTAACATACAAATTTTTGAAAAACACGAAACAAATTTCTTTTGCATTTAAAAAGATGATATTTTCAAATACCTGACATAAGAATTTATCAAAAGATCAGCTCTAACATTGCCAATATTTCCTAAAGTAATGGGTACATCTTTCCAGAATTACATTTTAATCCCTTTTTCTTTTAATATTGCAGATATTTAATTAGAGTTGGTCTGTATAAAAATCAAGGTTAAGCTTTATTAGCAAATTTAATTTTGTGGGTTTATAAGTAAAAACCTGTGAACAGGCTTTCAGCGATACGAAATGATGAATGGCGTTGTTTTATTCCCGCTTAGGCAAAGTTTTAAATGGGAATAAAACTTTTCATGTTCCAATGAAACGCTGAAAATGAAAGCGCGATTAATAAAGTCGTACAGTGCGAACATTTTTCGGGGTTACGCTCGAAATTAAAGACGTTTCAAGTGCCACATTTTGCGAAATAACATTTCCATAATTGAAATGAGGGTGCGTGGACGTAGATGTATGATAAATCTCGGTGGAGCAGCCGGTTGAGGGGATTATCAACTCTACACACACGGTTGGACGCTATAACGAGGGTATCTCGCAAACGACCACTGCCCCCTGGGTTGCTGATGACTCTCTCATTTCTCTATGTTTAACGTACACATAGGTCGGTACGTACGTTTCGTATTACTTTGTAATTATTACCGTATATTGCGTACCTGTTAACTATTAGGCCTGTGTTACCTAAAATACCGGTACGGTCGCGGTTATTTCCCAGGTGACTTCTATTTATTCATCGTTTGTGAGCAGCATTCCAAATAACAAAATTTTGTTCTACAACTCAAACCATACAATTCAGTTTGTGCTTACGTTACAAACGCATATTTTATACTTATGTTAGATTGATTTGCAAAAACATTTTTTGTTTTGTGTTTTTAATTTAATTTAATTTTTTATGTCTGGGAAACTTTATTTATCACATAGTTGGAGAGATAGTACTTGTATGATATATGTTTTCCAGATGGAAAGGCATAGATCTTAATTAACCTTTTTGGAAATGTGTACATAATATGAGATGAGGTTTAAGGTTATTTTTTCTGACATCATAACATCAAATTCGGCTCTCAAGCATAATGTTAAAACACGTATCACACTTCTATTTTCAAAACTATATTAAATACTTAAACATAGTTTAAATAAAGGGTTTTCCAATAAGAGGTGTTATTTTGATATTCAAAGAAAAGT
>VTPC01005768.1:56636-81519 GCA_011009095.1 Ignelater luminosus
AACTTATTTAGTCGAACAAGTCAAAAATAATTTATTGAGCAGTAAACACTTAGAAAAGGATATCAGTTATGTAGTATAAAACACTTCCCTTATTTCAAGCGACTTGCTTTAAAGTTAATTTTGCAGTTACACAAATATCTCTTCAAAGCAGCATAACAATCCAAGCAACTACCTTATTTGTAAACAATCTGTAAACTACCATAAACGAAAGATACTGATATAATCCGGAAAGTCTATTCCAACCCTACACTTTACATAAATATTCACCAAAGTTGGGGCGTAGGTTGTGCGTAGGGCGAGATAAATGTATACATTTTGTGTTTGCTTATTTAATTCGTCCCACTATAACAATATCTAGCTTCACATATTGGTTAATGTAAACGTGCTTTGAACAATATTGTTACGAGTCATGGTTTAATGCTTCTGATAGCTGCAAGTACTCATTAGCGGTGTAAGTCAGCCGCCGATGTTAGTGATTACTACGCCATCCGGCAAGCGATTGCAAGGTTATATACAATTATCCGCCAAACCTGAGTACTGCACCAGGTGAACTAATTTATCTACACGTAATAAATATTGCTATCTCGATTTCCAGTGAATACAGATTTGAAAACCGGTTAGAACTGGAAGGAAGGTTACAATGAATTTCCTATGCGAAATTACATCCATATACGGTGGAGTTTGCCTAAAGGGCCAACCGCCTACACGAGCAAATCGACATATCGTGTAATTAGACGAAGTAAATTGCAATTTTCCCCGTCAGACGAATGAAAGTTGCACTCTACCTCTCGCGAGCTTGAATTTCAAACGTTGGAATTAACGAAGTTCTGGATATGAAGTGTATGTAAATATCTATGTGTATGCGTGTATCTACATAGATACTACATAAAACAGTTTTTATGGAGTGCAGGCATCATTTTTAAAATTGAAATTGAAACTATTATAAAAGTAAGCTAAGTAAACGCAGTCTGTTAATTTGCACATACCTGATTTTTGTTTTCTATACGTAGTACGTATATGTATAATCAGCATTAAAAAGATTTTTAATATAGAAAGCTTTACAAATTTTTTGTTGACTCATTCTTGATGTAGCTGTAGTACAGTTATGGTTTTGATTAACTAATAACCTCTATTTTTTATATTACTATAAAGAATTGATAAAACCATTTTAAGATCGATTCTTGAGAATGGGGAAAATACTGGAGGTGTCAGCAAGATTTATTACCAAGTGCTGGATAGAAGAACAAAGCTGTGAACACGTTAATGGCATGATTTATAAATAAAGATTTCATTAGTGAGCAAATAACAAGTTATCAACGCTGCATCAGTAACATTCCGCAATGGAGATATTGAGATCAAATCTCAAATTTATAATCGCAAAATGATAGGAAAAGATCTAATTAGATTTTTTACTGTGGATGAGGTTTGCCACTCCAATACTAATATGAGAAAATTAAATGCAATGCAATGGTTGTATTTGCTTTGTATGTTTAGGTTACTCTTATAAAAAAAAGCCAATGTTTAAATTGCTTGAAACCAAACAGTACAAAAGATGAAAAGAACTCAAATTCCTATTTAACTTGTTTTTTAGGCAGTTGTTTTCATACATTTTGACATTTCTTTACCACACTGTTTTGCAGATATGTGATACATTGGATTAATTTTTTATGTTTTAGGTTTTAATTAAACGTGAATAATTTTTTTTTCACTTTCAAGTTTTCTGTTTCGTTTATTTTCATTGTTCATATTACTAGAATTTCGCTTCAAATGAGATTTTCTAGAAATGTTTTCAGTCATAATCAAATGCAGGTAATTGTTCTGTAGACACTATTAAATTAGGATTTCTAAGAAATTTTTAATATAAAATTTGTTTTCTTGTTCTTGAATAAATCTTTACGACATCCACGGTATGTCCTGGACCATTGTCTTGCTAATAAGCTTTAGACTGTACACGTGATTGATTTTCCTTACTTCACTTAAAATGAATTTTTTTTATTTACTAATGGCCTTCTAATCTAGAAAATTTATCTGGTTTCAGTTTCATTTCAACTGATGTAGACTTCTATTTATACAGGAGCCAGGTCGTTTTGCATGGAATTGCTTGGGCGCCTGTCCTTTGGACGCAATACCCTTTGGGGGAGAGTTGTTAGGATGGTGCGTGGTCATTTGGACAAAAAAACAAGAAATTATAATTCTTCTTCTGAATACATCTAAGCTGCAGGTTACTAGGTTAAACTCTGAATTACTATTTTAAGTTGAAATCATATTATTTGCTTGTATTTTAACCTCAATATAAAAGAAAATATAAATGAATATTTTGCGCCCAAACTTCATAGACCCACTCACATATGACCATTTCAAATACCTATCGTAGATCCTCAAATAGGCAATTTTATCTTTTCAATGGTGTTTTGAACGTTGTTTAGGATCTTCTGGACTTGCAGAAATACTGTGTACTAAAGTCAAGTTCGACAGTCTTTCCCCACTAATTTATCCAAGCACATTCTCCTGGTGGTTTTGCTAGATATTAGGTAAGGACAATGGAAGTCTTGTTACTCTATCCATGCGTGTCACAACTAAATGATTTTTGATTAGAATGAAAAGGAGATTAGTGTGTTCAATTCCTCTTATCCTCATATCGCACTACCCTTTTTTGGAGCGGTGGATGAAGAGGTACCTGGAAAATGAAAATGAAATGTATTGCCGCTGACTTGTTAATTACATGGTGTATATAATAGGTGAATTAATTTCGTCGTATGTTCACTGTAATTTATTGACAATCGGCTCATTTGTTCCAGTCCAATACCTTACTTTTCCATAGTCGTATCAATAGCTTATCAGGATCTGTAGCTTGCGATTTAGTAGAGTTGATGATCTTTTATGTCATCTGGAGGGAATGAAACTAGTATAATTTTTTGATTTTCTTTTGTGATTGCAATGGCTAAGTACTGATCAGTAAAAGTAAATGGTTCATCTTTTATTAGATATTTCATGAACCTTTTTTTATCTTTTATCACAATGCAGAAAATTAATTATACCTGTTACAGATTGTACTACAGCAGCACCACAGCGTGATCGTCATTACCTCTTCTTACAGTAAATTTAGGACTAATTCAACGTACACAAAATGCCAAATATGTATGCTTCAAAGATCAGCAGATGTCATGATGAAACTAAATCTCAAACTCAAGACGCGATTGAGATTGAAAATAATTCATTTCTACGCTTATAATCATTTTTGCCAAATGAAATTTTAAATCTGCTTTAATTAAAAGTTTAAATACCCCATAAAATGCTTACTGATTGAAATTTGCGCTACAAACTCCCTGACTAAATGTTCAATTTGATGTCTTAATGTACACTTACTTCGTTTTCTTTGATAGCAGCCCGGCATGCATTTATCTCACTAACAAAATACCCCTACCAGAAATCAAAATTATATAATGCATTTAAACTGTTAATAGTCTATTTATTTTGTTTTTTGAACTAGAACTTCTTATCTGTCACAGTCGGCGCTTTTAATACTGACTTATTTAGCATTCCATACTTGAATGACGTTCTTTGAACATTACTGCAAATAATTAAAAATGACTGCCTTTTTTCAACTTTCTATTGAAGTGAACTAATAATAGCTGAGTGTGATAGAGCAATCTGCAACATATAAAATAAACAATTTATTATTATACTGTAAACTGTGAATGATTTTGTTTGAATAAGTCCTCATAATCTAAACACGTGAATGAGCTACTTCTATCTATCATCTGCTGGTTGTGAATCATGTGAAAGGATTTTACTGGAACTTTTCTTCCACATTCTTTGATCCCAAAAAATGTACTTATTGAAATTTATTACGCAAAATATAAAAAACCAAATAACTTATACTAAGAAATTATAAATTAGATATTGAAGGCAAAGTTACTTTTTATAAAAGTTAATATAACTGCTGTTTTAATTTTCTTAAACTTTTTGTAAGTTGTTTTTTTTATTCAAGCTGAAAAGTTACATAAATCCAATAACTTATTACAACATACATAATTTAAACTAAATTTAAAACTCTGAGTTATGTCGCTTATTACTTTAATGTTTAATGTAGGAACTATTTGTGCACCATTTACATAAAACAAATTCTTGTTTACTGCAGTAATATTTCATTCAATGTAGAAGCAGAAAGCTTTACAGTGTATGTATATTTTGTTGGAAATAAAATGTTACCTTAATTTTACTTTTCAAGACCTAAATAAAATTTTTCAATAGGATCATAAAAAAGACATATTATTGTATCACTAGCTAATATTTTACCCTCTTGTTTAAAATTTTAAATATATATGCATTAGAGATGGTTTCCTGAAACACCTACATGAATTCTAAATAGAAAAATATTTTTCCTTGCATAACTCAGCCTAAAATTATCGCAATATGAGTATTCGCACGTGAATTCTTTCATGTGTTTAAATTAAGCTTTTTAGATGTGAGTGAAATGGACAGTAAATGAAGCATACGACAAAAATAACTTGTTGCATTATACTGCTATGTTTTTCTTATGGTTAGCGCGTGCCAAAAGGACATTGCCATTTATGTTACTAAATTAGGTGCAATCTGAGTTACGAGAACAAGTTCTTCCTGTTGCAATTTACGGAATAACAAGCTTAACAGCATGCATTGCTGGCTGGATATTTCTATAGGGCTTTACTACAAAGCGATGAAATTATTAGCGTAGTAGTATGGCAATAATGTGAGCGTTGATTAGTTTACTTTATGTTGAAGTTTATTTTAACCCCTACGTTGTAAAGCATATTTTACAGCTGCATAGTTTGGTGCATGAAAGGAACTGTTTTCCTGATCTAATAAGAGCTCAACTTTTAGTCATTCTTATCATAAATAGTATTCTGTTAGAAGATATCTCTCTCTTGTAATTAAATTCTCTAACTAAATACAATAAATAAAGCAGCTACTTTACATTCAGCACGACGTTGAACAGATTTTGTTAGACAACGAATTCGATTATCAAAGTAATTGTTTGTGATTAGACACAGTAGAGGAAAACTATTGTCGTTTTTAAAAAGCTACCTTACTTAATACAGACAAAGATTGTTTTTACTTTTAAAAAATAAATAATTAAAACCTAAACATATTTAAAGAGTATGACTTCAGTGCAGCGAACTAGAACAAGAATCTTAACTGAGTAAGCTTTCCTAATAAAAGTAAAGAAAACTAAACCAAATTGTAGCTTGTTGTGCTTAATTAATTCCCCTAAAGCCGTTAATAGCGATTCACTAGATCGAATTTATCAGCGGTCAAACCCCCTTATTTAAGTTGGTTTCAATTATTTCACTATCTAATCGAACACCTGCGTGTCTTAAATTTGCTATCGATCATCTTAAACCAGTTTCACGTACACAATAATGTTCCGGTAGTTTCGATGACTCCCCGGTATAACTATTAATTATGCTTATATTATAGGTTTATCACTTTACGTAATTTGGCATAATTTGGATTATAGTAGTTTAATTTTGATTTTACAATCTAATACACAAGAATTAATACTTTTTATAAATTCATAATGAACATTTAGAAATGGTTTCTTATACCGTGTATTTCATGGAAGACGGAATGTAGGATGAAGCTTGTGTAGAACTTCAGAATTGATTCGAGATCTCTTTGGATATTCTGCTAATTACCTAGCATTAGAAGATATTAGTGCATTTTCCACATGGTTTTGATGTTTGTTGATATTTAATTAGAAGTAAACAACCTCGTATAAAAAATGTATGTTTATTTTATGTTCAAATTTTAAAAATTACAGGATGTTTAAACTTCCTGAATAATTTCTAAGTGAGAATTTCCATCATTTTTCATGTCATATAAATACTTAGAATTTAGTTTTAAGCCATACAGACCACAACAAGAAAATAAATAAGGCTTCGTAGATGACAATTGGTTGAGTTATTCTTGTACAATCTCCATATCTGTGAAAAATGCTTTTAGGAGGAAGAGAAGATTTCTTTCATTAAGAACTTATTTTAATTTAATTTATTGTGATATTTTTGTTAGTATACATTCTACTTCTAAACACATATTGTAATATAAAAACCTAGCTAGCTACTAGCAATATATTTTTATCCACGCCTGAGCCTACCAAATGGATTTAGTCCGGTGCATTTTTTAGTTTTGATTTATTACATTTGAATGTCTTTTAACTGAACTTATTTAACGAAACAAATAAGATAAACTTTTTTATAAAATATTTTACCGAAGAGTGGGTTTTTTGCGCCACTAAAAACATTTGTGTTACACATTAATTTATAAAATTAACGATAATTGTCAAAAACATTTTAATTTAAATTATATAACTGTCTCCTCATATAAAGTTCTTAATTTCCTTTTCTCTTCTTTCTTTTCTCGAGCAATATTATCTTCCTTTCGAAGATTCTCGCGCAGTAATTATCGTTCTTTTCTCGCATTTACTTCTTTTCATACGGAATTCATTTTAAATTCTAAATTTTGTCGCTGCAACACTTAACATTGATTAGAGTTGTTAAGTATTTTTTAACTGTAAATTGTTCAGATGCTTTATTGTCCAAATAATGATCGGGTAACATTTGGAGTCAGTGATAAATCTGAACAATGTCTACTAATGTAGGTATGAAGTGAATGAAGGAAATGCTGACAGCTTTGTGAAATTTTAGCAATGCGCTCCTGGATTGCACGGAATGTATGTAATTATGGTAGTTGCTGATTGATTGAATATTTTGTCATGCAAATTGGAAATAAATGCAACATTCAGTTCCAGAATTTATTACATTACTGTTTCATGAGCAAATTACCAAAATTTCTCACCTGAACATTAAATAGTTTATGGAGGCCAAATTACTCCTTGCGATAATTTGGATAATTAATTATATGTAAATATACACAATTTCTTGAAATGAAAGCTTAGCTGTTAATGTTCAGGTCCATTATATACAGGGTAATCTCTTTGGCCAGGTCACAACTAGTTTGTTTTTAAAGATATAGCAAAGATGTAAAGGAAAGAATTAAAGAAACTATAAAAATTTATTAACAATTTATTTTCTTGCTTCCGGCGGCACATTCGAAAATAATGAGTATGAAACAATAAATAATAATTTAAATTAGATCAAATAAATATTTAATTTGCTTGCTAATATTCAATTTTTCTCTTGCAAAATAATATAAAAATTCTTTTCTGTGTGAGGCAAATGAACAAAATCAGTAGCTGGAAATTTTAGATGATAATTGAGTACTTCTTAATCATGACAAACAGCTCTCACATACAATAGATTTATCGATCTGTTTACTTATATCTAGAGCTATTTATTTACATGCTTGTTTTCGTAGGTAGTGAATGCTTTAAAATGTAAAGGTCTTGATAAACAAGTACTTTATAAGAAATACTGAAGGAGCTAATTAAGCCCTCTTTAAAAATGTATCGTTAACTTTCAAGGTTTTACTGTTAGATTCTAGTTATTGTATCAAACAGATATTATCTAACTTTAGATGTTTGCGCAAATCATTAAGATATTATCATGGAAATTTATTTGGAATTAAATGTTTTATAGACACGAAGGCTTACGCAAAACTATAAATTGTGGCCCTTCTGTGTTTTTATACTTATGTAAATATGTGTGTAAATTTACAGATATTTATATAATAATGAATGCTGTTTCCGATAATTATACTGTTCTATGGCAAACATGTTTGTAGATACAAGCCTATTAACAATAACAAGCAGAATTTTATTTTTAAGCTAAAAATAAGTTAGAATCTTTAGAGTAGACGTATTTTAGCTTGTTAAATAACTACCTACTTATAAAAAAATAAATTGTTTACCTACATAATAAATATTGAGTAGGCAATAATACTCGATTTCAGTAGCTATTTGCAATGTACATTCAAATTTTCATATTTTTAAGGCTGTTGTGAATAACTTACCTCATAAAGGGGTTTTAACGTAAGATCTACACATAGAAAATCTAAAATTGCTGCTTGTGGAAACAATCAGGGTAGCTTTGGAACTGTTAAACCGTTCAAATGTGCTGTAATAGGGACTTGATCTATCGATAATTACAGATGACAGATTAAATCAACACTACACTCCATTTGAATTGATTAATAAGTTCAAGGTTACTCTAAACTTTTAATAAAGGCAAGAATTCTTCAGATTTTACTTTTTATTAGATTCCGAATAAAGAAAATATACAAGCAATGTCTTATAGTCAAAAAAGAAAAAACCAAAGAACTTTAGTCATAAAAAATTACATTTGGACTGAGAATTAGTTTTTAATTAAACACACACTCTGCGGACGGTCTCAAAATACTTCAGTAATTACCAAGCGCAGGACTAGGATTTATTTTGGGTCACTTCTTACCTGTAATTATTATCAAGAATAAACCAAATCTTGCTTAACAATAATAATAAAAGAAGTTACAAATACAGTCATTCGCTTATATGCAACACAATCAAAATAAATAACAAAAGAAAGTGGTTAGAATGAATAGAATAACAAATAACATAGAGGCGTCATAATTAACCACAAAATATTGAATAAATAATTAAATTAAAATATTTAAAGGAAAGAACAAATTGGTTATTCGATTTCATAATATAAGTTGTTATATTCCCATAATTTATAATGTACTAGGTGCAATTATTGTTTTATCAGCAATTGTAATACTTATTACTTTTTTCCTTTCATTTCAAAATTTAAATAAAATTAAAACAAAACATGACTAAGTACGTTGAAATAACGTCTGCAGATAACCAACATATCTATCAACTCAGATACTGAAAGTACATATGTCAATATATCATTTAATTGACAAAGTCATGTTATATCTTTTGTTAAAATATAACGCGACTATTTCAACCAGACATGTTGATTTGACCACATTAACGTGTTTTTAACATCAAATTCTTGTCCTCGTGCACGTTGGGACATTACATGACAAAACCTTGCAACTTGCGTTATTATTACGATTATAATTCATGTCTTATAACGCGTGGTATAAACTTAAAACCTGTGCTACAATTTGTGATAAAGTATATGGAAATATAAGTTAAAGGAAGCTGAAAATATGACGCTGTACGGCGGCGGCGCGGCGTACACTATATTTGATTTACCCCGCACTTAACCTAAAAGTAAATCAAACAATTTCATTATTTTTTTTATAATTGTATTTATACTGTAATTTTAATGTCTATTAATATATTTGTTCATGAAAAAGGCCACAAACAACATTATACGACGCTTTTCTTTTAGCATTTTTCCTTTTCAGTAATGCCCAGTATTTTTCAAATGGCCAAACTTGAGGTGTGTTTGGTCCATTATTTACTTTTGTCACAAATTACACATTTTCTCGTTTAAGAAATTCCGTACATTATAAGGCATAATGGCATGTTGCCATATTCAACCAAAAAAGAACGACTTCATTTTTGATAAAGGGAATAAGCTCTTTGTGCAAACACCCATTCAAATAAGTTTGGCAATTCATGGTTATTGTGGAAATATCAGGTTTCGAAACGTTACCATACTCATCAGAAACTCTTTAAAAAACAAATTTTAATATGGTTGGCACTTCTTTTTCAGGCATGATTGTGCTAAGTTTTTATTTTTTAAAAAGATTGGTTGCCCTTGTAACGGGAAAAAACTGAAAAAAGGTCTAATTCCCGTATAAGCCAGAAATCGGAAGATGTTCGATTCCTCAGCTCGAATTTGAAGATGGAGGGAGGGTCAAAGATAGTATATAATTCAGGTATTGGTGTTCTTTCCTGAAACTAAAACTTATATTTTAACTAAAAGCCAAAAGAATACCTAGAGGGCGCCAGGAAAGAGTAACACTAAACGATGTAATCCGTCGACCTGCCTTCACATCGACGAACACCCTGTATATAGGGGCCCACTCCACAAGTACCCTGTATATGCAAACTTAAAATTGTATCTTGATGTTAAAATACACTCTCAATTTACCTGAAAGAGCTTACATCGCCTTCATAAATAACATAAAAAAACATAAAATAATAATGTCATGATATACAGTAAACTCCAGCAGCTCTCTCTCGCTCTAATAACTGAAATAAATGCTTAATGACTTGACAAAATTTTGAATTATTAAAAGCAAAATTTAGTAATTCTTTGTTACTAGAAATTAGAAAACTGGAACACTCATAAGTCATAACAATACATTACCTGAACGTTAAGAAAACAATGCTTACGTAAATAAAAAGAAATCAAAACTTGGCAACATACATAAAATTTATTAACAATCTTTAAATCGGATTCAATATAAAATACATACTTATTAAAATAACATCACTTGCAAATATAAAAAAAGAATCAACACTTTAAAGCTTTAAGCAAAAAGATGACGTAATTAAACATGACCGAATCTGATGGACTCGCTATTGAATTTTTAAAATCATAACAAAACAAAGCAAAATGAAAAATAGAAAGGTTGATCACTCAGAGTTAAATTGTAATAAGAAACTGTAATTATATCACTTTAAACAAAAACAATCATCAAATTATTAAAAATGAATTTCTAAATAAACTAATAAAAAACCTAATTCTTTTCCGGAAAATATTTATAATGCTGCCCTAACTTAAATAAATACTAAATTAATTGATGTACAAACAAATTACATAAAAATACATATAAAACATTAATATATAAATGAGAATCTTACTTTAGAATAGGTTGTATTTGAATTTCCAGTATTCAATCACGGCCAGCGGCCAAAGACCATTCCAAACAACGTAAGTACAAAAGGTCGATGCTCGACGTTAAATATCACAAAATTTAAAAGCACTATATTGACCTTTTTACATAACTTTTAATTTAACACAGGAGAGAGTGTACCCTTCACATCAAACTATGACAGGAACGAAACAATTTCATCAAAACGAAAAATGGAGTTTTTTACTTCAACGGAGAATTAGTCATGAACGACAAATTTCTACCCGGCTTGCTGCAACCACACGGTCCCACTAAAGCGGCCATTAAGTATCACTAAACAAATAAAGATATGTATTTTGGAAAAATTAATTTCACCACTCGTGAATCCTAGCACTGATCCGGCCAAGGCGGCCGTTCTGTGTTTTTCAGACCCAGCCTCCAGAAAACACTCGCAATAACACAAAGAAACTTAAAAGGGCGAATTCATGGCAGATAAACTGATGTTGACACCACCACTAAACTAGCACCCTCTGAAAAAATGCTGTTTCAATTAACGCATAAAGCAATTCGAAATAATAAAGAAGCTGGTTGTACACTATAGTATCAAATAAAACACAGACGGTCAATTAAAAATGGAAGGGTACCAGACGTTATTTTTCTTATTTAAAGTGACCTTTCAACCAGACATAAATTTGCACACGGTAAGCATTTCAAAACTCGAAAGTAAACAAAAATTCCTTGAATTGATAATAAGTAACAGAAAAATATACTAAAGATCCATAAACAGTCTTGAACTAAAATAAAGCACGTTTTGACGATAAAACAACCATAACTACATATCAAATTTCATAGATAAAGCCTAAATAAAACATTCTCACAACAAAGAAATGATTTCTTTAACAATGAATTTACACGGACTGCAAATATGCAAGCGAGATTTAAAGTAGTCCGGATAGTTATGCAACTTTAGAAAATGACATTACACCCTCCTCTCGATTTGTAAATTGCAGATTGGCGTACCTCATACTATGATAAATGTACACTGTATGCCATATTTATTTCGCTACATGTAGGAAGACAACACATATGACAAACGGCCGAATCTCATATGTAAATTTTGTTTTTTAAATTTCTTTAAATAACTAAGATCAAAGCTATGGAAAACAAAATGATGTAACAGGTGATATAAAGGTAGATAGATGCTAAATAGGAATTCTTGTCAAAATGGCAAGCAATGCATGCTAATAATTTTTGAATTTTAAGTTTTCCATAATTATCTCTTTTAAAAATTGGAAACTTTTTATTATAACCAAGAAAACATCCATGATATGCAAAATTTGTTGGCTATCTATTTGCAGCGCCTTAAATTAGGCAACTAAGTGATTCTTCTGGTTATTTCTTCTTTATAAAATGTGCAATCACGTTTTTATTTATCCTGTTCGCACGACGTTCAAAATAGTGGCAAATTCTTTTTGCAAGTTCTTGATTTTTAATTGTGCTCATTTTCTAATCCGTAGTTAGAGTAAAGTAAGTTTTATTCTCATGTATGAAGTACAAATAATTTAAAAAATAATAAACAACAACAACAACAAAAAAGAATATGATGTTATTTACAACCCTTGCTAAGAGATGGTAAATGCAAGTGAGCTTCATAATTCAATAATGTACGTTTGATCATACGTGTCTTCGGGTTAAAATACGTTCATTTTTAAAAGCTTCTCTACAAAAATCACGATATTTTAGATTACTTCTTCTTACGGCTCATTTTTGCAGTTTGAAAATTACGTCGGTATCCTTCGAGTCTCCTCAGACTTCATCAATTCCGTAAGACATAATGCTCTCGAAATAAGCGAGATAGACAGTTTCTAAACTTTGATGGTCAATTAATTTGCTTGGAGTATTCAATGCATAGATAGCCGTTTCTAGAAGTTTAGAGAGCGCAGTAATATGTGATGATCATGAGACAGATTCATCTACTGTTAACTCGCAAGAAGCTAGTGGCAACCACAGTAGTTATTTCGCGAACGCCTCCTACCCACTATTTGCCAATGCTTGCTATTTTGTTCCCTGTTTAGTTTGGGAGTTAGGTTTGCGAACGATTCACCCCTCAGTTCGTTGTTCTACTGTACTACTTGTACAAAGTATTTAAATAATGCGAGTACGATAGGAAAACTATTATTTTAGCATAATATTATATAATACCAATAATATAATTATATAATAGCTAATGATTGTTATTATTCTTGGTTACTGATTGTCAATAATATAATACTATATATCTTTGGCTTGTTTCAGTGATTTTGAATTTTGATATTTTGTACTTACGCGTACAAGACTGTACAATATGCACATGGAAACAAGTTTACTTACATGAATTTTTAAACCCTCTCTGGGATTTTTGTTTACCTTGAGGACTAGATAATAAGCCCAAGCATTTGTGTGGTTCAACTTATGTACTTACCTAATGCATGATGACCATGAAAGTGGTCGCAACCAACCAAATTGAGAGGTATTTTCTTAGTATATAGTCAGACGTTGAAAGTCTTAAAGTTTGAAGCACGATACGTAATATTTGTTGAAAAACAAATCTTTAAATGAAGCAATTAAAGCGACAATAAGAAATTGATGAATCGATATCTACTAAGGCTAATTTATCTGCAATGTTATTAACTCACAGACCGACATGCAATAATCAATGATAACACTAATTGCACCATGAAATAACTTTCAGCGGATTAACAATTAAAGTTTAATCTTCGCCTAAAACCAGATTTCTACGACACCTTCTTATTTCTGATGGGTTCCGGCGCGGAGAAGATTCCCAATAGCGAAGACTTATGACCTACCCGCTTGGCTGCTAACTATTTGATTCTCTTCTTTTTGCTCACACAATCACAGATTTATTGGAAGGATTTAAGGTGAAGTAACGATTCATTTTAGCTATTTTATATTTATATATTTATAATTATTATAATTTCTGAAAACACTATATTTTGACCTATATTACTACATTTTCTATATATAGAATGCTTTTCCCTTTTTATGATGATTCTTGAAGTGGGCTCTATTACAAGCATCCTTTTAGACTAGTTAATGTTGAACGTACAACGAGAATTCATGATTATATGTTTAAAATTATTCCGATTCCGAAATGTATGTTGAAGCGCTTGAAGTGTATAACATTTTAAGTATCATTGAGTCGGAATATTCGCTACCACAATTGTTCACTTTTAAACACACATTATAAACTTGCAAGAGGGAAGCTTAACGCAAATGAGTTTTTAATTGAAAATGTTGGTAAATTGTTCACGTATTTTGGATAGTAGGTAGATGTAATTTCATATTAAGCTTTTTATAGCATTTTTTAATTACTTCTGCCTTTCCTTTCGTACTTGATTTTTTGTGCATAAATAAATTCAATCAAGTTAAAATATAATTATGGTAGCAAAATAAAGTTACATCCGACAAACGAGAATTTGCAAAACTGAGTGCAGCGTAGCATGAATATGTGCTGTAGTCATTAGAGAGCCAATTTCGCACCTCACAGACTCTAATAATATAATCCCAAGATTAAATTCGTGCTGTTTATTAGGGGTGCCGGTTTTTAATTTTAAGAACATCCTGTTTGTAGGAAATATTAATTTAATATAAAAAGCGTCCCCTAATTGCGACGTCTCGTTAGTTGTAATTCTCAAATTAAAAATGAAACCAGTTTACTAAATTGATATTGATCGTAATTTCTGAACTTCCTTTATTCTTCGTTTCTTTGATGAAGCGAGTACTTCTCACACGATATTCTGCAATTTATTTCTAGTTGCTGAAGTTTTTGAAAGCATAGTAGATGTTTTATATAAATTAAAAGTTTCTATTTTTCTTTGACTTAGTTCTAGATGCAATAAAGTTTTCTTTTCGATACGATTAAGCCAACGAGACATTTCCAATGAAAGGTTACAAAAACATGAGTATTATAGAAATATTCTTTGTAAAAGGTATTTTATTTTTAAAGTTGCTGTGTAACTGTGCATATAAAATGTTTCCTTTCTGAACGGCTTTCTGTACGGAGAAAGTCTTAAGGCGGTAAACTGGAAAGTTTATTTCTCGACAAATATCTGTATATCAAAACAATAGTGAAGACTTGTAAGGTCTTGTTTATGAAACTTACAACCATATTGTCTGATTTGGAATTGTTGTTCGTTGTTGACACTGAGCCATAGATACTTCTCCTGTTTTCCTCAAAGTTGTGCGTGTAAGTTCGCTTCATTTCCCCCTCCAATTTCCTTATTTCTCTAACCAGCCCGCGGCCAGAGATATCGGGAATTCCATTTCCCTCTCCTGTCCTCCCCGTGACGCAACGGGATGTAAGCAGATTACACCGCTAGAAATAACATGGATTTCTGTAAACACCATTAAAAGTAAAAATGTAGAAATGCGGTTTATCTCCTCGTACCCGAGATGTTTACTTTTGACGTCTTACTGGAGATTTTTACCTTGCCTCTAGATACGCGTTCTTTTATTTTGTATATTAAGCTTTCTATACAACCATCTTCCCTCCTCTTTTTTTAATTTCGCCAAAGTACGTTTTCAAACTAACAAATGATGTTCGTTTATAACATAACTAGTAAGAGAAGTTGACATTTGCTTTGTATTTTATTAAAATATCACGCACATTTGTAATACCAACTAAGTTATAAACTATGCACAGAATGGCATTGTGTAAATAAGTTTCTGCATTGCGGAATTGCAGGAGCTTTAGAGATTTTATGCATGCTAATTTGTACCGTACTAAAGGAATTTAGAAAACGATACAACATTGTGATTGGTTCCCTACACATCAATTTAATTTGTATTTAAGTATTTAATAAAATTTTAAACATTATTAGAAAAAGTGCTGTTTGAAATCCAATAATCATATAAACAATAAAACAGTAAATACTTAATAAAAAATAACATATATCGGTACTCCAGTAAAACGATTGCAGTATCTTTATTTTTAAACTGTAATTACCTACTCGGCAAAAAAAGAGAAATGAGATATGATAACTGACATTTACATAAAAATTTCAACTAAATAGCTTGATATTACGCCCACGCAAGAAAAACACAAGAAGTCAGCAAATGCCAAATTCTGGAATTAAGAGAGGCTAGAATAAATACAAACAAGTTTTATTTAAGCATTTTCAACCAAAAGCTAGCAGTTGATATATACGCAACTAAAGCAAGGTGAAGCCTATAACGTGATGCAATTCAATTATTAAAACTATACTTTCAAGTAGTACTATTCTAGTTTTATCACATTCTTTAAAGGGTATATATCAATCTCTACAGCTCGATTAAATTTAAGAAAAGACATTAATAATCGAGAAATATTCTTTGTAAAAGTAAATATCTACGTTAGAAGTAAACAGATTTAACTAGCAAGTACCCAAAACTATAGCTTTAGACTGCAGTTTCAACCTTGTCGGGTCTCATCAGCAAATCAAATATTTTGTATACTTGTAGATTATCACGTTACCACTTATACAAAACTAATACACACTAGAATTAAGCTTTTCGTATTTAAATATATGTATATTTACAGTAATTTTCAAATTTAAAAAATTAATTTTAACCGTGTAGTGGTTCATGATATTAAAGTTTCGTTGGCAATTATGAGGCTACTATAACGTTTATTCGTTTATTAAAAAACACCTTGAAGTCGTTTTCTTTCTGTTTTAAACTTCTACTCGTACTTATGTTAGACACACGCCGTACTGTGCTCAGTAAGCTTATTAGAAGAAATTACCGAAACGTGTTATATCAATACCCGTGTCAGTACTACATTCAGGAGAGATCAATACAAAAAATAATTGATAAGCTATGTACGGTCGTTACCGCAGTCGATACGGATTTCTTTTCACCAACCGCCATTTAAAGTTAGAGTTTTACTACCTACAGAGAGTTTGCAGTACGATTATAAAATTTTTAATTAATTTCTAATTAAACCTAAGGGTTCTCCCAACGCCTTACTTTCTACCGTACTTTATCGTTCGTGCATCAGTCCATGAACCACTGAGTGCGTATGCGTTGATTTCGTATCGTTTGTAGTTCATGAACTGACGCACGAACGATATTGCATAAAATCACAAGTTGAAATAAACCTTTTTAGTGTTTTGATATGAAGTATGCGAATTTCATCAATGATGCAAGAGTGAATTATTGGTTTCTTGGTGGCAGTACTTGGAGAATGCATAAAAGTGGAGTACTGGGATCTACGACGCATAGATATACTTCATCACATGATGATTGCTTTATAGCAATTGTAGATGGCGCTGTTAGGTTAACCCGCAGGGCGCACTACCGTGTGGCAAGACGTCCGGTAAGCGGATTCACCAGGAGATCAAAGAAAACCTGAAACTTGACGGCAATAGTCTAGAATCTAGGGTATGGACGTCAGTTGGAAAGTAAATAAATACTATCCACTAGGAGCAGACAGACAAGAGAAGAAAAATAAAAACGGACAAATATCATAGAATCCTGTATAGAAAACATCTGGGAATACAAAGCATAACCACAACGAACTCCTGTTTTGTTACTTTTTCAAACTTTGGCGTCCATTTTGACCATGTTCCGAGCTGATATCAAAACACTAAAAGTTTACGTTTGTCTTATTTTTTGATGTAGAATATGATTCTAAAGTAAAAAAAACTTTTTGAGAATTTTCCAATTTTTGGCGGCCATTTTGACCATGTTCTCAAAGAGTTATCAAAAGATAACAGACAGACAGACAAACAGACTTCGCAAATTCAGTAACGACTCCTTCGAAGTTCGTTGAACATGATAATATGTAACATTTCCTTTAATCACCGTAAATAGCAGGGGAAAACTTAATCATAGATTTAGTTTTGATAAGAAGAAGATAGAAAGTTTGTCAATGGTATAAAAGTAAAATTGAAATCGATAGAGACCACTCTTTTAAATTAAATTAAAGAAATGGAGGAGATACCAAGAAGACAAGTAAATGTAGACAACAACGCTTAAATTAAAGCATTAAAGTACATAAACTTGCAGATGAAGACTCCAAGAGAAGTTTGTGGAAAAAGATGAAAAAAATCGTTTATTCTGCAGAAGTTTAAATTTATTGTTTTATATATGCACTTAACAAAAGCACTAAAAGATTCTTATAATAAATATAATATAATACAATAATAAATACATTTGTCACTAAAACTTCAAGAGTCACCTCTTGGATTTTGTTTTTGACAATTTTTTCTTTAATTTCTTTTTACTATATAGAAGATAAAGGAGGAAAACTATTGATAACATAAGGCCAGAAAACGGAAAGATGGTTTCGATACTTTAAAAATATGTTAGTTGAAGATGAAGAAAAAGAACATGAACATAGGAGAGAAAATACAAATATAGGAGGCGATAATGAGATAACATTACAAGAAATGAAGAGTGCAATAAGGAAGCTAAAAAACAGAAAGGCTGCCAGACGAGATCAAAACGGAGCTGTTAAATCTCATTAGCAAAACAGGGGTACAAGTTTTGCATAAATTTAACTTAGAGAACAAGCAGAATGCCAAAAATATTATCATTAGCGGCAATACTACTAATATATAAAAAAGGAAAGACTAAAAAGTGCTTGAATTACAGACCAACATTGTTACTTAATACTGCTAGTAAAGTGTGTGAACCGATACAAGAAAAAAGAGGTAGGAATATTACTAGAGGTAACTCTTGATGATTTACATCAGAAAGAGGAACCACTGATTTAATAATGTCTAGCCTGAGACAATTGATCGAGAAGGCAATAAAATAAAATAAAAAACTATACGCCTGTTTTGTGGATCTAGAGAAAGCATCAAATAAGGGAAATAATTGAACAAAGAAGAGTGAATAGCAAGCTATTAGAATCAATTAAAAGCATATACATTTGCACAAGAAGTATTGTTAGAACCAATAACGTATGCTCTTAAAAAAGTTGATGCCCCAAGCCCTCTTTATCACACTAATGCAAAAAAACACGTAGAAGAAGAGTAAATGGATACAGAGTTGATGTTAGAAATATAAAGCTAGTATGTATTGTATCAGAGCTAATGTATGCTGATGACCTGATACTTTTTGCTAATACGGAAAAACAATCCCAGAATAGCGTGACCGAATGGGACCAAGCATTCAAAAAGAAAGCACCGAAAATATACATACATAGGTAGGAAGAAGGTAAAACTGATAGGAAGAGAACAGGAATCAATTATTATGAAAGTAACTAACATCAGATTAGAGCAATGTGAAAACTTTGAATATTTGAATGCAATATGCAAACGTAAGAGATGGTGTTTGGAACTTGAGATATATAACCGAATGACAAGTGCTAATGTTGCTGTGCTGTGTGTATTAAAAAGCGTGAAATACCAAGTACACGGGAGTAAAACGTGGACTTTGAATAATTGAACTAAATGTAAAATGCAAGGGATTTGATGTATGGCCAGTATTCAGAAAAATTGAACAAAGTTAATTAATATATTACAAACACTTTCAGTGTTGGATATTGACAGGAAAGTAAAATACACCTGGAAAGCAGGAGTGGACAAAAAGAGAAAGCGAGGAAGACCAGCTAAAACATGGGTGATGAAGTCGCAAAAGTGACGAAAAAGAAAGATACTCAATGGTGTGATGCAGAAAAACTGGCTCGAGATAGGAAGGTTTGTCTAAAAATCTATCACATTTATCAATCGCAAAAAGTAATCAACTAAGAAATTCAGCATTTTGATTGTTGTTTACCTTGAAAGTTGGAGTGGTGGGACATTTATAGGTAGAGCAAAATCAACTAACTACTAATATTTGCGAAAGGCCCAAAGTACCTAAAAGTAGTAATGCCTGAAAAAGTGAACGACTAAGTTTTAGCAATCATTGACAATACTACATTGAGATGCTTCAAACACGTCTCGCAGATAAGTTTGGAATAATTGTCAGTGTGAGGTGCGGTTACCAGACAACGACAAAAAGGAAGGTCCCTACCTAGTGAACTATTATGTTTACCTCCAATTCTACTAAATACTATTTAGCTGTCTACTTTACTATCTTTTGTCATTAAATATCTATAAATAAAAACCAGTATAATTAACGTGCTTTATTTATATTTTTCGTGTATCTCCAGAAACTATAACTGGTCTAATAAAAATACCACTTAAACATCTAAACAAGATAAAACCCAAATCCCTCTTAAGAGGTTTAAGGTTGTATTCTTTGTATAGGCACTATTTCACGTTAAAAAAAGAACTACTTTACCAATCCAACTGTACATTTTCTTTTCTTAATTCAAAACGAATTACCTGACAACCTCGGACTGAAAAGATAAATAGACTTCTCACGTCTTAATTTTGTTGCGGTAGTAACCAAAGCCGAAGTTGGATCTCTATATTGAGCTTTATGAATTACCTGTAAATGAAGAAAGAAAGCATCCGTATTTTAAGGTTTAAAGTTATTTTTCTTTATTTGACCATTTTTTTCACAAGCTTGAAGTAAGATAAACTGCTTTTAAAATCTGGAATTATGAGTGTACTTGAACGTTTTCTTGACAAAATTCTCCTTCATTAAAAATTTTAATGATTAAATTTTCCAAACTTCTTTTCATTTTCCAGCCTGTTCTCTAAAATAGAAGTGCTATTGATAAAACAAGACAGCGACGTACAAGGGAAAACGAGTTAACATACAAATGACATTCTGAACCGAGTGGTTCTACAAGGATGTTAAATTATGTTAAGTCAATTTAAACATAAAAGAGCCTAAAAGTTTAACAATATAAAAATAGAAAAGGAGTGTAATGCTGAGGGGCGTTCTTAATTATGTATGATGGTAATTAAGTTGTTTAATATTATAATTAACTGAACATTAGTTAATGCAAAATAGTATTATTCACCAAAACAATGGAACCTGAGCTTTGGTTATATTACTGTCTCTTTTGAGAACATAAATGACATTTACATAATGTAATAAGAACTGCAACTGCTGCTGGAACTAGTTATAAACATTTAGAGTGGTTTATAACCAGACGCATTTCACTGAACAATGTCGTAATCCATGATAAAAGTTATTTAAGGTGTCTTGTAACTGTGAATGCTTTCTACAGATCTCAAGAATCCTCAATAAAAGAAATAATTTGAAGCAAGATCAAAGGACCTTACTAGCCATTTTACTTCACTGCCACACCCAGTCCATCGTCTTAGAAATATCTGAACCAAATATCTTTTAAAATTTATTTGGTAGATATTTCGTTGTTATCTTACATCAGCTATTTTCTCATCTGTTGATACACAACTTTTCTCTTTTTTTCCAAGTCTTTTCTTCAAGAAAATATATTATGCCAAAAGATCTAAAATACCAAAACCATTTCATCCTATTTAGTTGACTGAAAATGTTTCGCCCAGTTTTAGAAATATACTGCTTTTAAGGCCTGACGCAAAATTTCTCGTAGGCAGTATTTTTTCGAATGAATTGCTGAAGATACCTAAGGTTTTAAAACTTCGGCAGTTACGTTGATTGTTTAATCAGAAAAACGTTATTAAAATAAATTTGTCCAAAATTCATATAAACAATACCTAATACATATGAAACCATTATGTTTATTAGCAACAGATTTAGACTGATTTTTTAAACTTAATTAACCTCTTACACATCGTATGGTTGATACATGATACATTGTAGAGTTTTTAGATTTTATGGATTTCTCACGGTCTGCAAGTATAGGATTGCTAAATTATGTGTAGTTTGATTAAATCTTTTGACTCCTCCTTGAAGCTTTGCTTTTTCTTGGCACAAATCTTTCTAATGCTTATGCTCAAAGATCATTAGCAGGATAAGGTATGCAAGTTTGTAACGACACTTTTAATTAACTAATTGAACTACAAGCTTTTCTATCTTATGTCTTATATTAAGTTATATCTAGTTTCTGCAAAAAGGTGAGTTTGTCTTCACTTGATCAATAACAGAATAAACAAATACCATAAAAAGATTTCAGAAATTCATATATTTCCATACTGAATCCTTCGGGTGATTGAAGGAAAGGTATATGTAAATCAGCAGTATCCAAGCAGAATGTTAAAACACCATCCTTTGAGCAGTTTGCAAGTAAATCAAGAGGCGTAAAAGCGTTTTTAATTAGTCTTATGTAATGGTTTTAATGGCTATCTAAAAGCACTGATAAAAGACCTACGTGGGTGTAAATTGTAACAAAAGAATTAATCTTAACTTTGATCGCACGTTAATTTTATTTTGTAATGTATTCTAAAAATATAATTTATTATTGATTGTTTCATAAAATACTCCTTCTGATCTTTTAAATAGGAAGAGCCTTATATTAATATAAACGTTTCCACATAAAAAAGTTAAGGTGACAACAGCAGCAGTAGTCTTACAAGTGCTTACTCTGCAGAAATTTATCTTCAGTGTAGTATGTCCACTAAACCATCAACCCTCTGTAAAAAACTTCTGTAATTTATTTGGAAGCATTTTCTAGGGCGGACCATTGCTAAAAGTTTAGCTTCAAGTGTCCTCTGAAGTTAATGGTAATACGTAGTAACGAAAATTGCGACATTACAAATGTGACTACTTAAGAGCTATATGAACTCTCTTATTACAATCTAAAGAATTTCAAATTTGAATAAATAAAGCGTATTTTAATTTAATTCAACCATTTATTTAAGAAAATTAAATTAAAACTTAACTGAAAAATTAATCAAAATATATCTCGGTAAAATAATATTTCGTTTGATATGAATTTACCGAGACGTTCTTACAGCGCACAACTTTTAAGAGTTTGTAAACTGAGACGCTTTGTTTAAGCTTTTCATAAACTGTAACAGATTTGAAATTCCTAATTCGATTACAACTTATTAACTTGGTTTCGTGTAAGTGACGGCAGTAAAGCAACTACGACGCGACGTCGATTTCTTTAAAACGAACTCTTCCCCATTTTGCATTAAATAAGGTTTAAAGGTAGGTATAGACAGACCGTCTATAATAAATCTTTATGACTTTTAAGTGTAAAAACAATCTTCGTAGAACAAACACGTCGACGTGACAGAGGTAATTACGCTAATGACGGCAGTTTTAACATTTGTTTTTCCAGTGCGGTGCTGGTAACAGAAATAAATGAACTTTCCGCCGTTATTCCGTTACTTACAATGGTTTAACTGAAAAACGAATTTCCAGTTCCTCTTTGAATTTCTAATGAGAAGAAATACAAACGCTTACAAAATATACACCAATGGTTTTTGTAAAGTTTTGTGCAAATGGTAAATGTTTATTAACCAAGTTTCAACGAAGATTATTTTTGTATTATTGGTTTTATATACCAAATTAAGTTTAAATATGCCCATTTTATGATTAAAATAACATCGAAATAACTGAATTCGATTGTACGTTATTTACATCTCTAGTGTTTAATAATTAAACTTGATTGGAAAAATATAAATAGATTAAGTTTCCAGACAAATAATAATTTTACAATTTACGAGAAGATACTTTCTTACATTTTCCAATGTATATATACAGATCGTATATGTAAAGCAGACTGTATGTAAAAAGGACTGACTAGTCAGTTTATAAAAAGACTAGGAAGTTTATATACGGCGTAACTCCACCTAGACCGTATATGGTTTCATTAATTACCAGTTAGGTTGGAAGAACGATATGGCTTTCTTCGGCATCCATTTTCTACATTTTGAAAACTACCAGGATGATTCGATGGTTCTTGCGTATATGATCTCCCTGGAGCTCAACAGTAACCATGGACTGCCACCTCCCTTTTTAGTAAAGAGGGAGAAAATATGGGTCGAAAACCCGTCCGTACCTTAGTGCTTAGAATCGAAGAGTTTGAGCAGACACACTGGGCTGTTTTTGGGGTCTTCCCGCCATTAGTTTGAACCAGTTAAAGTCGAGTCTGGTAGCGTAGGCATCCGTTGGGAGGGGAGGGGAGAGATCAAAATCCCGTTTGGCGTATTAGTGTTCATAGTTGTCCTATGTACGATAACCACCAAAGCAACTTTTCCCATTACCAAAACTAAAAATACCATATGGAACGTTTCAATTTAAGCATACTGTTTGAAACGCGATAGTCCGTATGTATACTATCTAATCTGTATATGAAATATCAAGTTTTTAACATGCGGTCTGCATATTTTAGGCCACACACAAACGACCTACACCATATATACAGTATCTCTCAAATTCGTGACTCACTAATAGAAACCTTCAAATGGCTTACTACCTATTGGCTAAAAATGAAATTATCCGATTTTCTTTTAAGTGAAATATCTCAGGAACGCGCACAGATAGAAAAGAACGACAAAGAGAGGATTTTAGAGAATTGACTTCAGAATGCAAACAAATTATTTTGGCGGTCGTCTTTTGTGGTTTTACATTGACCAAATTTTTTTTAAATTAACGCCCACTTGATTTTCATATTGATGAATAGTGTATTTTTAATGCTTTTAAGTGATATAAGGTTTGACATAGTAGTTCGTTTGTTTTACCAAGTTATGAAGTATAAACCCTTATAATCGTAGTGTGCAATGACATCATCAACAACAAAAATCAGATCTTTATCAAATAAATTGGTTTTGTTATGTAACAATTGCTAAAACAAAAGAAATATATTTTTAAAATGTTTCACACTGCACTGTTTAGTTAGATACTATTCTTAAATCTATAAAAATAAACATTAGCATGGTACAAATTGAAATATTTATTTACTTTTCATCCCACAACTTATGGGTATATTGGACAACATACTAAATAAGTGTGCTGACAAGAATCCATTAAGGATAGTTTTGATAATTACTGTGTTATTATCATCTTACATAAGATGTGTTCAATACTTACAAAATTTACACGTATACTAGCATAAACAAATCATAACTTTCTGGATTTCATTACCTTGATCACACTTAGTTTGGCTATAAGTTCATTTCAAAAGTAAAATCAATGCAAAACAAAACCAATGAGACCGAGATACGAAACTTGTATTAGAAAATAAACGATATAAATTTGTAAACACATTGATACATAATTTACTCCAAATAGCCTCCTCGTTCCTCTAGACAGACTTGTAATCGTCGAGTCCAGTCATCTGTGGTAGCACGCTTGACTTCCGTGTCAATATTGACTGCTTCTTGAAGTAGAAATAAATTTTGCTTGTATAGCAAAATAC